>JAFVLL020007251.1:0-24260 GCA_021397915.2 Tor tambroides | reverse complement strand
CTGGCCACAATAAAAGGCCACTCACTAACACAGATTTTGACAGATTTGTGAACAATATTTGAGAGAAATAGGCCTTTTGTGTACATAGAAAAAGTCTTGGATCTTTGAGTTCGTCTCATGAAAAATGGGGCAAAAACAAGTGTTGTGTTTATATTTTTGTTCGGTATATGATGCACTTAACATCAAGCACGCAAAGCACGTATCAGTGCAGCATTGATAACTTTACTTGACATTGCAGCTAATTAATCATCAAGCTAAAATGCAGTCAATCAGATACAGTAAAGTTAGACACTTCAGTCGAATCTGTCTGTTGTACAGTAAGCTGCTGTTTATGTAAATATTGAATTATGAGTGAAGTGCAAGTCATAGTTACATTATAAACAATAGTTAGTAACCAAATGTATCAGCAGATATGGAAACACTTGTATTCGTGCCGAGTGACTTAATAAATCAGATTAAACCATGTCAGCTTTGTATTCAGTTTTGAGCTTCTCACATGATTTTAAATACTTTTTCTGTCTATATTTTTTGTAGAGTGAGACGAACAAAGTTTTGTTTTATTGCATTTACATTGTTTCTGAATCTAATAATAAAATGTGACTTTTGCACTGATGCAAATGCAAATTTACCTAATTAAATCAGGTTTTATAATATAAATAACAGAACTGTGTGTGAACCAGAATTATTGTAGTTTAGGAAAACTTAAATCATATATTGTGTATGAAACGTACTATATAAAAAACAGTTTTGTTACTTTAAATAAATATTAATTGAAATAAAAATGTAAAAATGTCATATTTCAGCTATATTTCTCAATTTGGTTAAATTCACTTCAAATACTAAAATAAAAAATTAAACTAAAATGAATAAATAATATTTAAAAATTCTAAAAACGATATAAACTATTAAAAAAAGAAAAAAAATCCAACAATACAGCTAAAATTAAAATGAAAACAGAAAACATGTAATAAAATGAATTCAAAATATTAACAAAAACTATAATAGTATATCAATAATACTAAAATAACAATGCTGTGAACAGAATGCAGAAATATCATGTTTTTTTCCCCTCAACAATGCTATTTTTACCTGTTGCAACTTTTTCCAGAAAAAAAAAAATCATATAGAAAAATATGGGTATATATAATTATATGTTTTTCTGGAACACTTGATTGATGGGACATTCACAACATTCTGAGGTCAGATATTACTGTTCAATAATGCTAAACTCTATAAATGTTCTGTTGTTGGGATGAACTGAAAAATGAGTGTCAAACTTCAGTTTCTGATCAGTTCACTTTCACACAAAACTAGCACATGGGTAAAAATGAGGCCAGTGTGTGCGTGTGAGAGAGTGTGTGTGTGTTATAGTATGAGTGCGTGTTTTAGTGTGTGTGTGTTTGAGTGCGTGTGAGTGAGTGTGTGTGTGTTATAGTATGAGTGCGTGTTTTAGTGTGTGTGTGTTTGAGTGCGTGTGAGTGAGTGTGTGCGCGTGTGTGTTATAGTATGAGTGTGTGTGTGTGTGTTATAGTATGAGTGTTTTAGTGTGTGTGTGTGAGAGAGAGAGAGTGTGTTATAGTATGAGTGTTTTAGTGTTTGTGTGTGTGAGAGAGTGAGAGAGAGTGTCTGTCTGTGTGTTATAGTGTGTGTGTGTGTGTGAGAGAGAGAGTGAGAGTGTCTGTGTTATAGTGTATGATCTGTGTGTTACAGTATGAGTGTGTGTTTTAGTGTGTGTGTGCTAGCTATAGTATGAGTGTGTGTTTTAGTATGTGTGTGTGTGTTATAGTATGAGTGCATGTTTTAGTATGTGTGTGTATGTGTTAGTTATAGTATGAGTGTGTGTTTTAGTATGTGTGTGTATGTATGTGTGTGTGTTATAGTATGAGTGTGTGTTTTAGTGTGTGTTATAGTATGAGTGTGTGTTTTAGTGTGTGTGTTATAGTATGAGTGTGTGTTTTAGTGTGTGTGTGTTAGTTATACTATGAGTGTGTGTTTTAGTGTGTGTGTGTTAGTTATACTATGTGTGTGTGTGTGTGTTAGTTATAGTATCAGTGTGTGTTTTAGTGTGTGTGTGTGTGTGAGAGAGAGAGAGTGAGAGAGTGTCTGTCTGTGTGTTATAGTGTATGTTCTGTGTGTTATAGTGTGTGTGTGTGAGAGAGAGAGAGTGTGTTATAGTATGAGTGTTTTAGTGTGTGTGTGTGAGAGAGAGAGTGTGTTATAGTATGAGTGTGTTTTAGTGTGTGTGTTATAGTATGAGTGTGTGTTTTAGTGTGTGTGTGCATGTGCGTGTGAGTGTTACAGTATGAGTGCTTTAGCGTGTGTGTGGGTGTGTGTGAGAGAGAAAGTGTGTTATAGTATGAGTGTGTTTTAGTGTGTGTGTTATAGTATGAGTGTGTGTTTTAATGTGTGTGTGTGTGTGAGAGAGAGTGAGAGAGTGTCTGTCTGTGTGTTATAGTGTATGTTCTGTGTGTTTTAGTGTGTGTGTGTGAGAGAGAGAGTGTTATAGTATGAGTGTTTTAGTGTTTGTGTGTGTGAGAGAGTGAGAGAGAGTGTCTGTCTGTGTGTTATAGTGTGTGTGTGTGTGTGTGAGAGAGAGAGTGAGAGTGTCTGTGTTATAGTGTATGATCTGTGTGTTACAGTATGAGTGTGTGTTTTAGTGTGTGTGTGCTAGCTATAGTATGAGTGTGTTTTAGTATGTGTGTGTGTGTTATAGTATGAGTGCATGTTTTAGTATGTGTGTGTGTGTGTTATAGTATGAGTGTGTTTTAGTGTGTGTTATAGTATGAGTGTGTGTTTTAGTGTGTGTGTGCATGTGCGTGTTATAGTTTTAGTGTGTGTGTGTGTGTGTGTTATAGTATGAGTGTGTGTTTTAGTGTGTGTGTTATAGTATGAGTGTGTGTTTTAGTGTGTGTGTGTGTTAGTTATACTATGAGTGTGTGTTTTAGTGTGTGTGTGTGTGTTAGTTATACTATGTGTGTGTGTGTGTTAGTTATAGTATCAGTGTGTGTTTTAGTGTGTGTGTGTGTGTGTGTGTGTGTGTGTTTCTGACCGATCTGTCCGATCAGGTTGATCAGCACGAAGCTGCTGGCGAGGAAGTATCCGCAGCTCCAGGTGGCCTGGATGTAGTCTCTCTGCTCGCTCCACTGGAACCACATGCGGATGCCGTCCTCCAGGAAGGTGCTGATGAGACACAGGCGAGCCAGGTGAGGCAGATACTGCTTAGTGACCCTCAGGAACTGCAAACACAAGAGCCAATCAGCCGCACATCCGACGCACAATATTACAAAACATGTTCACCTGCACTCACAATTCACCTGTTTGATCATCTAGAAGAGGATGACCAACACAAAAATCACAAAATCCTGTAATAATCCTACTAAAACTGAAAACAGTCTCCATATTGAGCATTTAGTCACAGCAAGGCGCCACAGGTGAATAAAGTAAAAATAATTAAATAAATAAATATTAAAATAAATATATTAAAATATTACAAATATTTTTGAAATATTAAATACATAAATATTCTGAAATTATAAATATTCTTAAATATAATAAATATTCAGAAATATAAATATTTCTAAAATATTGCTCAAATAAGCAACAAAAGATGAAATATAAAAGGATTTTTAAAATTTTTAATCATTCAGTTTTAAATTTAAATCATTTTTAAAAACTAATAAATACAGAAATTATAGTAGCATTCGTTATAAACATTAAAAATCAAGCCTTAACAAATTTAATGTGAATTGAAACCCACAAGATAAAACAGTTCTGTCCAAATGCACAATCATTTCCAAATCTCCAACAAATGAGTTGTTGCATCGACTGATATTTTACTGTTTATGAAAAACAACCAAACACATAAAAAAAAATCCAATTCTTTTAAATTAACAAATAATCAGGCTATATGAACTGTTAATTAAATATGCACACCTTTCCTGAATATAAATCTGAACATTGGATTTTGTTGACATATCAAAGGTTTTTCAAAGGGGATTTTGCTGATTTCTCATTTTATCACTCCATAAATCAGAAAACAAACACATTTCCACCATGTTTTTGAGAGTATAAATCAGTATGAATGAAATCTGAACAAACCTTCAGAATACAGAGAGGAATAAAACTGTAAAGTTTGCTGTTTGTAAGAGAAAAAAATTATTTAAAGATTGAAATCTACAAACACAAGTAGATAAAGTGCAATAAAATCAACACTTAAATGTATGTTTTGTATGTTTCCTGTCTGAATGAATAAATGATATGGAAGCAAAACTGGTCAAAACTGAGCAGTGCATGAAAAACACTGGTTTTGCCTATAATGTCTTGCCTTAAAAGCACAAAGCATCTGTCAGAATGAAGCAGAACAGATTGCACAAACTGGATTTTAAAGACTTTGTAGATACTGAAATATTTCCATCTTACTCTGAGATCATAAGCCTCATCTAAAGAAATCAACTACTAAAACACACAACCTCTAAGGAACTACAGACTCTGAAGACATCTTGATGATGAAACTGAATCATCATTTTAACAGAGTTATTTGATTTTATCAGAATACAGCAGAGGAAGCGTCTGGTGTTATGAAACAGGAGCCCTGCGAGTGAAGCTCCAGGTCAAACCCTGACAGCAGATATAAACAGACCACATCAGCTCTCGCCAGCAGCCAATCACTGAGCGGATATGCAAATGTGCCTGACCTGACAGCCAATCAGAGCTGGTTTACAGTCACGACCCCATGCTCCTTACTAGTGAAGAACTCAATAAACAGAGCAGTCTGAAAATATTCACCAGGAAAACATGTTACTAAGAATAAAAATGATTTGAATTGAAACTGAACAAATTTTATTTCAGCAAGACGCTACAGCAACATTTCTCATTTTGATTTAGTTTAACTTGATGTACTAAAATAACTCAAATGAAAAATAATATTACAATAAAAAAATGTAATTAACGAAACTATATACACCAGTGTTATTTTAGCATAAATGAGATACTATTACAGTTTATTTTTATATTGTTTTCATTTCAGTTTTAAAGTTTTAGTAATTCTGTTTTGTATTTTTGAAGTTATTAGTTTTTTTTTCTTAATAGTTTAGTTTTAGTTATTTTAATACCGTTTTAGTATCAGTTTAAGCTAAATTAAAAGGAGAAATATTACTATCTTAAATAATATATATATATATATATATATATATATATATATTAGTGCTGTCAAACGATTAATCGCGATTAATCGCATCCCAAATAAAAGTTTTTGTTTACATAATATATGTGTGTATACTGTGTATATTTATTATGTATATATAAATACACACAGACACATGCATGTATATATTTAAGAAAAAATATGTTACGTTTATATATTAAAATATATTTTTATATAATATAAATTATATCAATATAAATATATACATGTAAATGTAAATATTTTCAAAATATATACTGTATGCGTGTGTCTTTATATATACAAAAAAATAAATATATACAGAAGACACACATATATTGTGTAAACAAAAACTTTTATTTTGGATGCGATTAATCGTTTGATAGCCCTAATATATATATATATATATATATAAATAAATCAATTTGACATATTAAAAGACTAATTACCTTCACCTCAGATACTAATTAGTCGTAATTTTACATTTTTAAAATGTGCCACTATCCTAGGTTTTGCCTATTTGTCAGTAAGAATTTTTACTCATTTAAAACACAATAAAATTTAATATGCTCCCTTATTCTTTTATATATTTTAATATGTACAAGTCAAAATAAGCATGTTGTTTGACTTTTAACATAAATATTGTGTTACATTGAATGACAATGTAACATTATTTCAACCAAATTTTGGCATTTTTTCTCCAAAAACATATTTAAAACCTTAAAAGTAGACACTTTAATTACATTTAATGTGCTTTCTATGGACATAAAATCATTTTTGTACATTTCTTTTGATGCGGACATCTTTAAGTCTTTGACCCATATATACATATATATATATATATATATATATATATATATATATATATATGTTTTTTGATGGTTTTAGTTTTCTATAATAACCCTGATATAAACATACTTTTTTAAAAAAACAAAAACTAATAAAAATGTCAAAAACACAAAAACATGACTAAAACCTTAACATGCCTATTTTTTTTTTTTAATTATTATATAAATTTATAAAAACTATTATAGTATCTCGATGATACTAAAATAACAGCAGTTCCATACTACTCTCACCATTTCTGTAGTATGTAGTGTGCACAGATACTGAATCCCATAATGCAATGCGCTTGACCTTCAATTTCCAAAATAGCAAATGAGATTAAAAAAAAAAAAAACAGCTGCAATTTGCTGCAATACAGCTCTTTCTTGACTCATTATTTTACAGAACTGAATGAGTCTGACATTTTTACAAAAACTTGGGAGGAAAACCATGAAAAACACCAGCTGAATTAAATATGCAACATATGCTGCATATGCATTATGCAACAACATACAATACAATGTTTTATCACTTTACCTTTATCACTTCTTTCTACTTCTTGTATATCTGTGATTACACAACAATCATTATAAGTGATAACTGCCATGCTTATTGATTATTATTCAACTAGCAATAAAAAAAAAAACTGTTTATCATTGCATATGGTTAAAAAAAATACTAGTAAGCAGTATAAAAGAGAAAAAAAAAATCATCCTGCATCTACAGACTTGTATCTTGAGTGTGATGACAGATTCTGAAGAAGCAAATAAAGCCAAACAGCTGTGCTCAAACATATGTTTAAAGTTTAGCAGCATCAGTAACTCATATCCATACAGCATTTCTCTTCACCCAGCAACCCGAACTCCCGTGATTCAATCACTTTTCCACATTTAGACTGCAGATTTGCAAGAGGGTTTAAGTTACGTCCTGAAACAAACCATCAGACAGCGAGCCACTGAACATATGCTGGAAATCACACACAACCAAACCTGAGCAAAACACGCTTTACCAGCATGCAAAACATCAAAACCCACACTAATACTGCTGCAAAGACATGAGGAATTATAATGCAAGAAACAAAGCCAGTGCATGTGTTTGAAAGAGTTATCTAAGCCTGAGAGCTTGAGCAATCATCCACAAGCATTTCTCAACCGGATTCACTGCAATACTCTGATTAAAGACTCGCTAAAGTGACTGAAGCACTCAGTAAAGTAAGAGACAGCATGAACTTCTGAACTGATTTCTTAGTTTAAAGAGAAAAGTATTAAACTTTCAGTGCAGGTTAAGCTTCCCATTTAATAAAAAAGCATGAAAATATGAACTGAATGTGAGCCTGCATTACATACTGTATGTGACCCTAGACCACAAAACCATAAGTCATAAGTGTAAAATTTTTGAAATTGAGATTTATGCATCATTGTTTGTTAGGATAGGACAATATTTGACCGAGATACAACTATTTGAAAATCTAGAATCTGAGGGTGTAAAAAAACCTAAATATTGAGAAAATCACCTTTAAAGTTGTCCAAATGAAGTTCTCAGCAATGCATATTACTAATCAAAAATAAAATTTTGATATATTTAAGGAAGGAAATTTACTAAATATCTTCATGGAATACGATCTTAATATCCTAATGATTTCTGGCATACAAGAAAAATTGATAATTTTGACCCATACAATGTATTTTTGGCTATTGCTATAAATATACCTGTGCTACTTAAGACTGCTTTTGTGCTCCAGGGTCACATATGCATTTTGTATTCTCTTTGAATATGTTTTAAAATCCTTTAGCAACCAGCATTTGCCTCTGTATTCAATGCATAAACATGCATTTCATTTTTAAACTTGAATAATGAAAATTTCCAATAGAAGCATGCAGCAAAGTCTCATTTAACGGGTATACGCGAGTGACTAATGCACGCAAACACACATCGACAGCTTTAACAGATCATAATGCGCTATATTTGTGATGCATATGACTATGAATGTAATGCACGCATCATTGGCCGCTGTTTGGTTGGCGCACCTGGTCCGCCGCGTCCTCCGCCGCGCTCATCAGATCCTCCTGCCCCATCGCTGATCGCTGATATCAGCCGCTAATGAAAGATAAACACGCGCGTGTCAAACACTGATCTGCTGCTGCCTCTCTAGGCCTCCTCCACCGCTGTCCCACAATGCACCGCGCCGCTACCAAAAACCTCCCCTCCTCGAGCACGCGCACGGCGGCCTCCCGCGAGCCACGTACACTCCAGCGGGAGCGCGCACGCACGGCGGAACACTCAGATCGTCTTGAAGACTTCAACAAAAGTAGTTTTTAATATATGTGTGA
Source organism: Tor tambroides (assembly GCA_021397915.2). Classification (NCBI taxonomy): domain Eukaryota; kingdom Metazoa; phylum Chordata; class Actinopteri; order Cypriniformes; family Cyprinidae; genus Tor; species Tor tambroides. The sequence continues at coordinate 15,944 of JAFVLL020007251.1, read as the reverse complement.
TGTGCAGGTTTCCTTAATGATAATGGTGATAATAATAATAATAATAATAATACTATGATTATTACATAAAATCTTTCTAGTATTATATTAACAATATTCTTGTTAAATAAATTATATTTTATTATTATTAGTAGTAGTAGTATTAGATAAGTTAGACATAAATAAAAGTGAATTCTATATTTGACCCTCTAATTTTAATTCTATTTTATCTATTTCTTTTTTATTAGAAAAATCCACTTGACCCTCTTAACACTAGCACTCTATTCGTTTTCTAACTGCTTGTTTTCTTTAAAAAAAAAAAGGCCTCTAACACTAGCTTTCTCTATTCTTTTTCTATTCTATCTACTTGTTTCCTTATTATTTAAAAAAAAAAACCTTGTTAATCAAGACTTGTAATAGCACTTGCATATCATTGCTCTTTTATTGGTTTTGATTGCTTCTATTGTCCTCATTTGTAAGTCGCTTTGGATAAAAGTGTCTGCTAAATGACTAAATATAAATGTAAATGAATAAAATTCTGTAGAGTCTACTCAGACAAAAAAAAATAAAATGTAAATATTTCATTCTTATATAAAAACAAGGATGAACTAGAAAACAGAGAGAGACAATCATGTAGATTGTCCTTCCTCTCTTCTGTAACACACACAGGTTAATTTTCCCATCAGGCTGAGCTGCAAAACACACACACACACACACACACATGTCTGGTTTGCTATCCTTGTGGGGACTCTCCATAGGTGTAATGGTTTTTCTGCTGTACAGACCGTATTTTCTATCGCCCTACACCAACCCTACACCTAAACCTACCCCTTACAGGAAACTACAGGCATTTTTACATTTTCAAAAAACTTCATTCTGTGTGATTTATAAGCTTGTTTACCCGTGGAGACCTCAATTTAGGTCCCCACCGTGACACAAGTCCCCATGAGTCTGTGTGTATTCAGGTCTAAGTCCCCACCAGGATAGAAAAACAGGTACACACACTCACACACACACACACACACATACACAATTATACACACTCACACACACACACACACACACACACACACACACACACAATATACACACTCACACACACATACACAATTATACACACTCACACACACACACACACACACAATTATACACACTCACACACACATACACAATTATACACACTCACACACACACACACACACACAATTATACACACTCACACACACATACACAATTATACACACTCACACACACATACACAATTATACACACTCACACACACACACACACACTTTAAATATTTATCTATGCTCCCTCATATTAAACAAAGACAATAAAAGAGCAAAAATCAAACTGATGCATCTGTTGCATGTGTACATGTCTGTGATTTTACACAAGTAATAAACAACAAAGAAACAATAGCGTCTCCACATACCGTACAGCCAGTCATTATAGCACTGTATAGATGTCCAGTGTAAAATCCTGCAGCAAAACCGTTTGAGAACTGCTGTATAAGCACTACAAGCTCTCCACTCCCATCTTGTTTTTTTTGTTGTTGTTTTTTTAAATAAGGTCCCACTTGAAGGTCATTTTAAGCAGATATATACATGAATGAAATGTTTCTACATACACTATATTGCCAAAAGTATTGGGACACCCCCTTCTTTAGAACAGAAAAATGCACTTCCAAATCTGTGGCAACAACGATGGGAACATAATTCATGTATTTAAAAATTGTATTTCCATCTCTGTTGCAACAGTTTTGGAAGTGTCTAAAATTACTGAACCCATATGTACAAGTCATTGGTGTTTGGTGATGAGTTTTTGGCTCAAGGTCTGCATTTACAGTCACACCAGAGCCAGTGTTCAACTGGGATTAGGACTTGGTTTTATGCAGACCAGTCAAGTTCTTCCACACTGACTCAATCAATCATTTTCTTTTTGAACCTTGTCTTATACACAGAGGCATTGTCATGTTAGAATAGAAAAGGGTCCTGTCCAAACTGTTGCTATAATATTAGAAGCACACAATTTCCTACAATATCATTATATGCTTAAACATTAAGATTTATACTCATAGAAATTACTGAAGTAATCAAACCTGTTCATTAGAAGGGGGCGACCCAATACTTTGGCAATATAGTCCTAATCCTTCAGATTTACAATAAACACACACACACACACAAAGTTGACATTTTTGACCTCCTTATACAAAATAGTAGATAACTCCGCTGTATAATATTTTGGCTTTCATCATTAGTTATGTATTTTTTTCACCAGAAAAAAAAAAAACGACATTTTGAGCAGGGCTCTCCGGTTTATTTAACACAGAATGAAGCTACTTTACATTTTTCATGAGTTGAAATACTGATTAGTTTTGCACAGACACAGTTGGTAAGCAATTCTATCGCACTAGAAATCTATTGTCTAAACTATTGTCCCATCCTCACCACCAAAAACAACACACTGTTTACCTTCCATATCAGTCAAATGATTTTTAGGTGACAATGGAAAGATCTTGAGTGTTAGCAAATACTCTTAAGTTTTCTGAAAGTTGGTGCAGTTTCAAATATTTAATTTTCTCCTTTTGTCCTTTTGCAATAAAGCATGTGGTTCAATCATAGCATGAAAATATCACAGACAATTTTTAATCACAAAAACAAATTCTCAGACCTATGTAACATTTTTCACATTATTTGTCCATTAAAAAATGATCAGCTATGGATTGAATGGTGTTTTTCTGATTAAATGTATATTTTTCTCAAAGTACCCACCGAGTGCATAATTCAGATGTCTTTTTTTTTGCTTTGGAATAACATACACCAATGAATCCTACACTCACACTAGTAATCAGTAAGTAGAGTCAGAAAATAAAATTATAAAATAAAATTGAGAACATAAATGATACATGATATTCAGTAACATTAAACTTTCAGAAGCTTCATATTCCTCATGCTACAGCTGCAGTTAAAACTCATGATTAACACTGATGAAACTTGGTTTGGAGGAAAAAGTTTAAGCACATCAAGCAGAGGAAGTTTTTTTGTTTTTGTTTTTTTGACCACATGTACATGCTTTTTTCTACACATCACCATCATTAATTTTAGTGATGATTATATTTAATTTAAGTGACCTGAGTTAGTTTTCTATATCACTGCTTAAATACTCAAATATTTGGCTGATTCATGTTGTTAGTTTGTATGCTGGTTTCCTAATCTAGTTGTTTAATAAATCTGGCATGGTGTACTACAACGACTGTTGGCTCTTTGATGCATTGCTTTGTTCCTCTTTTGCAAGTCACTTTGGATAAAAGTGTCTGCTAAATGCATAAATGTAAATGTAGCTTAGATTTAGCAAATTTAAGATAATATTGTTTTGCTAATGTTGTTGTGTTACTCCTCAGTGATTCAGCACAGACCACCTGAGGTTGGTTGCAGGTTAACCATGTTTTGCAACATGATCTGCTATTTTACATAGAAGATCAGTGGGAAAGGCTTTTTTGCCAATTATTTTGCAAATATTAATTCAATAAAATCATTTGAGAATCCTCTTTTTTTGTCTTACAGCAGACATTTGTACACTAAAACAGAATAATTGCACAAATTCTTCAAAGGACTGGGGGCTCCAAGGCAATTTTCATCTTGATCATATTACACAAATTATCATATCAACACTTATTAACATTTATTGACTGGTTATGCTCTTATTATTTATCTTGACTTTCCTGAGCATCTTTTCACCTGAGCATCATATTTACATTTAATCATTTAGCGCACGCTTTTATCCAAAGCAACTTACAAATGAGGAGAACAAAAGAAGCAATCAAATCAACGAAAGGGACACAATATGTAACTGCTGTGACAGTCTCAGTCTAGCATAACTCACGTAGCAGCGTGTTTTTTAAATAAATAAATAAATAAATAGAAAGGAACAGAATAGTAAGTGCTAGGATTAATGGGTCAAGAGTTGACAAAAACGATCCGTCATTAGTCGTTTCTTGAAAATGGCGAAAGACTCAGATACTTGGGTTGAGACTTCTTCAACTGGACCAGTTTTGAGGTTTGACGTTGCTTTTTCGGCAAGTAGGGAGAAAATCAGACATTTATACACTACCAGTCAAAAGTTTTTGAACAGTAAGATTTTTTTTTCTTATGCTCACCAAGCCTGCATTTATTTGATCCAAAGTACAGCAAAAACAGTAAACTTTTGAAATATTTTTAATGTTTAAAATATCTGTTTTCTAGACTCTTTTGTTCACCAAGGCTGCATTTATTTGATTAAAAATGCAGTAAAAATTGTGAAATAGTATTACAATTTTAAATATCTGTTTTCTACGTGAATATCTGTTAAACTGTAATTTATTTCTGTGATCAAAGCTGTATTTTCAGCATCATTACTCCAGTCTTCAGTGTCACATGATCCTTCAGAAATCATTCTAATATGCTGATTTGCTGTTCAAAAGACATTTATTATTATTATTATTATTATTATTATTATTAATAATATTTAAAACAGTTGAGTAAATTTTTTCAGGATTCTTTGATGAACAGAAAGATCCAAAGACCAGCATTTATCTGAAATAAAAAGCTTTTGTAACATTATAGATTATACCATTCAAAAGCTTGAAGTCAGTATAATTTTTTTTTGTTGGGGGGGATTATAGAAATTAATACTTTTATTTAGCAAGGATGCTTTAAATTGATCAAAAGTGATGATAAAGACATTTATAATGTTACAAAAGATTTCTGTTTCAGATAAATGCTGTTCTTCTGAACTTTCTATTCATCAAAGAAACCTGGAAAAAATTCTACTCAGCTGTTTTTAACATAATATTAATAATAAATGTTTTTGAGCAGCAAATCAGCATACTAGAATGATTTCTGAAGGATCATGTGACACTGAAGACTGGAAATTCAGCTTTGACATTTACATTTTAAAATCTATTCAAATAGAAAACAGATACTTTAAATAGTAAAAATCTTTAAAATTTTTACTGTTTTTTTTACTCTACTTTGGATCAAATAAAATGCAGGCTTGGTGAGCAGAAGAGACCTCTTTAAAAAAAAAAAAAAGCACACATTAAAAATCTTACTGTTCAAAAATATATTTGACTGGTAGTGTAAATACCAATTATCCACTATGATAGAGGTACTATTCCTAGTTTTGCACAAATACACTCTTAAAAATAAAGGTGCTTAAAAAAGGTTCTTCACAGCGATGCCATTACCATTTCTGGTTCCACAAAGAACCATTCAGTCAAAGGTTCTTTAAAGAACCATCTCTTTCTTACCTTTTTATAATCTGAAGAACCTTCTTTCGCCACAAAGAAGCTTTTGTGAAACAGAAAGGTTCTTCAGATGTTAAAGGTTCTTTATGGAACCATTTAGACAAAAAAGGTTCTTCTATGGCATCGTGAAGCACCTTTAATTTTAAGAGTGTAGTCTCACGTTTTCCACATTGAGACCAGGTTGCAACTGGCGTACATCCACAAGACTAATATATAGGCTATATCACGAAGCTCTTCATTCTAACACAGTGAAACGGAAGAATCTGGATAAAGCCTAAATCCAGCACAGAGGGGCTCAGTAAATGTGGTGTTGAATGTGTGTAAGTGAATAAGTGTCTGTGTGTCAGAAACACTGTAGAAGGAAAGCTTTCCGGCTGGCCAGTCCAGATACACTCCTACTCTATTAGAGGAGGGAGAAGGGGCAAGTAAGTTGGTTCTCTTATTACTGTGCCACGCAGAGTATTTGTTATCAAAGCAGATGAGACTCCAGGACATTTCATTGAGCCCAAACCTACAGTCGCTCCCTGTTCTTTGGATTTTCTTATATGTCACTGATAATCCAGCTCCCCTCGCACTCCATTCAGCCTCCCAGTAATAGCGTTCAGATAGACTCTCCCTGCACAAAACCTGTTCAAAGCAGTCAAATCTCTCTGGATGATCAGGATAAGGCAGCTCCTCTTCTACTCGTGTCACCTTTCTGTTCTCCTCAGACAGAGACAGATGATTGTTTGATGTGTTTATGTCCAGTGTGAGATTACAGGCATCTGCACACAAGGAGAGAGATTTTAATTATATCCCTTGAAATTTATGACAGCCTTGTGTGAGTAAAGCAAAAAAAGGACCTACATTTGTGTAGTCCTGGTGTGATTCTGAAATGTTCTCCATGGTCCAAACTAGAAAGAACACAAACACACAATATTACATTTGTGCTATACTTCTGAATTTTGACAACAGTTCATGCTGTTTTAATTTGTTAAGAATATTTTCTAATATAAAAACAGCTGTGACAAGTCTGAGTGTGTGCATACTTTAACATAGTTTGAGGACAAACTTTTTTCCAGAAGTTAACTAAATCTGATGAAAAATTCCTTTGAGGATTTTTTGAAAGTGTCTTTATTTGTAATAATAATAATAACAGTGTTGGGAAGGTTACTTTAGAAATGTAATTAGTTACAGATTACGAGTTACCCTATCTAAAATGATAGTAGTGTAATGTAACTGACTACATTTTATTACTTTTGATTACTTTTCTAAATTTCTAATGTTTTTAACTGTTAATTATTTTCAAACATGTAAAGCAGGCAGGGTTAACCTTACAGTAGTACTCAACACTGATTACTTTCACTTTCAAAATCCTTTATCCCTTGAATTAAGATTACAATAATTTAATTTTAAAGCACAGCCACCATAAAATAAGACTTACAGAGATCATTCTGAGGTTAAATACAGATTTAAAACCATAACAAGAAATAGTTTAGTAGCTATGATACTGTTGAAATCAAATCTTTGCATAGGAAACACTGGCATCTAACAATTTCAAAAAATAAAGCATATGCATAAACCCAAACAGGAAATGCATATGCATAAACTTCTGAAATATTGGTGTCTCATATTATAGTGCAGTCACTGCAATTTATGAAAGAAATCAATTAAATCTTTATGTGGGTGTCTTTGAAAACAAAAAAATCAGATGTAACCCCCTTTGTAATCATTAATATTTTCATAAGTGACTGTAATTTAATTACACCTTTTTTCAGTAACTGTAGCTGATTACATACATTTACATTTATTTTGTAATTAAATTATGTAATTTAGTTACATGTAACTAGTTACTTCCCAACACTGAATAATAATAATAATAATAATAATAATAATAATAATAATAATAATAGTTTACATAAAACACACCATCACTGCTAAGCTACATACTTGAGTATCTCCAGTCTGCAGTTTGGATGTTTCAATCTTTCAGAGAGCAGCTTCACTCCTGAATCTCCTGGATGATTGTAGCTCAGATCCAGCTCTCTTAGGTGTGAAGGGTTTGAACTCAGAGCTGAAGCCAGATAAGAACAGCCTTCCTGTGTCACCATACAGCCAGATAATCTTTCAAAACAGACATCAAATTGAGGTTATTAGAACAGACTGTCTACAAAGAGACTAGAATTTTGTAGGTTTTTTCTAGTATCAATTAAATACAGATTTGAAAATGGTGAAGTGATGTCTGCCACTCTTCACGTATTTGTGTTTTCTTCAAAATTTCACTGAATGCATAGATAAAAAGTACATTTCATTTCTATTCTCAACCATGATCATTTAGTGCAGATGTAATTCTCTTGGCAAGGTGAGAATGTGTTCAGTTATTTTTGGAAAACAGTGCGTGTTCAGTAAATTTGTAAATCTAGTCCCTGTGTGGTTTCACCTGTATTATGATTATGAACAGTATCTTCCACCATCAGATTGTATTAGTGCTGGACAACGATTAATCGTGATTAATCGCATCCAAAATAAAAGATTTTGTGTACATAATATATGCATGTGTATTGTGTACATTTATTATGCATATATAAATACACACACATGCATGTCTATATTTGAGAAAAATGTTATGTTTATATATTAAATATATTTTATATAATATAAATTATATGAATACAAATATATACATGTAAATATTTTCAAAATATATACTGTATGTGTGTGTCTTTACATATACATAATAAATATACACAGTACAGACACATATTTTATAAACAAAAACTTTTATTTTGGATGTGATAAATCACTATTATTTGTTGCCCAGCACTATATACATTTTTAATAATCTCCCTTTTGTGAGGAGTCCAAATGGACAGTAAAACATACTCAAAACTCAGCATTAACCATTAACATGAGACTTGTTAAGATCACCAGCTGGAGTGCCCATGAACTCCATTAGAGGGCACTCCACCCCGGACTCTTGGTATTGTTTCTTGGACTCCATTTCCCATGTGTCCCTTGCCCCTCATGTGTTCATGTCATGTGCAACCCCTGTCTGTATGTTATGTTCTGATTGGTTTCTAGTTTGCATGTGTCATGTTCTGATTGGTTCCCTAGCTGCATGTGTCTTGTTCTCATTGGTTGGTTTTGTCATGTGTTACCCTTTTTCTAGTATATAAGCTGCTCACACCCACTCTTTGGGGCTGATTATTCTATAAAGTGGAGAGCGTGACAACAGAGTTGGGGAAACAAATGCAAAAGCTTTATTTACACATGTGGTCAAAACAAAAACCAACCAATGAGAAATGCAACTAGGGAACCAATCAGAACATGACACATGCAAACAAGGAACCAATCAGAACATGACACATGCAAAGTAGGAACAAATCAGAACTTAACACACAGACAGGGGTAGCACATGACATGAACACATGAGGGGCAAGGGACACATGGAGTCCAAGAAACAACACCAAGAGTCCGGGGTGGAATGCCCTCTAATGGAGTTCATGGGCACTCCAGCTGGTGATCGTAACAAGACTAGATTCTAAACATAAATATTTTCAAAAACAAGTTCTAGAAACATGTAGCTGATTTGAGATCAGTGGGAGGAATGGACTGAAAGAGAAAACCAGGGGTGGGCATGTTGAGACTCCCAATGCCTAAGGTCATTCCAGCTCAAAACGAAGTGTTTCCGTGCTGTGTTTGTGTGTTGGAATCATTGCATGTGAATTTAGAAATAAGTGAACATGACAGTTATAATGATACATGTTAAAAGCCTAAGGTCCTAAATAATTAGAGAACATTCATGGGACTATATTTTAACTTCAGGTTTTATTATAATTTTCATTTAATAAAAAGGTTCCTAAATACCTCAGTATCTGCAGTTGACAGTGAGGACTCTTCAGTCCAGCAGAGAGCAGCTTCACTCCTGAATCCCGCAGGTCATTATTACTCAAGTCCAGCTTTCTGAGGGGACAGTCTGATGATTGTAGAGCTGAGGCCACAATTTCACAGGACTGATCAGTGACTTTGCAGTCTGCAAGACTGAAAGACAAAAAAACCACAATTTTCATTGCTGTTCTGGGCAAATGGGACGACGGGGATCAGCATAACTCGTCTTCAGTGAACCCAAGACAGGCTATGTTACACCTCTTCTTGTCTTGCTCCACTGGCTGCCAGCTGCTGTCTGCAGTAAGTTCAAGGCAGTGATGAAGGTATATCTTCAAGAAAAGCAGACAACTTTTCCATGAACACTTAACCCTATTAAACCGACTGTGTTGTCACCGACACATCTATCCAAGCTGCATTCATGTTACCGTAATTCTTCAACAGTTTGTGCCATAGGAATAATTTCAAATGCTCCTGACAATAGACAACTTGCACTTTTTGGCAATATACAGCTTATTAATGTTATGATTTCCCTCAGCAAACCGCACAGCAGCTTTCAAGTTTGAATCATTAGATTCTTTCATTCAAGTGTTTTCTGATTTCTTCGAAATAAAAAACTAGTAAAATTTGTTCCTTTTTTTATATTATTTAAATTATATTTACAAACTCTCAACACAAAATAATAGTCAATAACTAATTTAATTAAAGCTAATTATTTTCTGAAAAAAAAGACACCTTGCACTTAAAGATAGCATATTGTTTTAGAATTTTACAGTCAAAAAAATAATAAAATATGTAAAAACTACCTATTTTAGCTTTAGGTTCTAAAGAGTTCACTTACCTATTAATGCACTTGTCATACGAAACATTTTTTCACTGTTTGTTCCTGTCTTAACTTGCACTTTTTAAAGTGATTTCGAAACTGTTACGTGCACTTCTCATGTTACTAAAAGCCAAGCTACTTACACCAAAAGTTGTGTTAAGCAATATAATATCTCAAGATTCAGGTGTCACATCATTAATTGCATTGAGACCACATAATTCTCTCGTAGAATGACTCTCATAGAAATTTATACTCACACAGCTTTTCTGCAGTTTCTCACAGCTGGTATCAGTCTCCTTCTACCTTCTTCTGATGTGTTGTATTTCTTAAGGTCCAGCTCATCCAGTGCCTCCTCTGATATCTGAAGTATGTAGGCTATGGCTGAGCAGTGTGCAGCAGAGAGCTCTTTTTCTGAGTGTTTATCTGATTTCAGAAACTCCAGGATCTCTCTTTGCAGAGTTTGATCATTCATTTCAACCAGGCAGAGGAACAGATTGATGGATCTTTCGGCAGAAAGAGTGTTTTTCCATTCTTTGATTTTCTCCTTAATGTACGTTATGGTTTCCTTGATGCTCTCTGAGCTGCTCTCTGTTTGTTTTAGTAGCCCCTGTAAGAGTCTCTGATTGGACTCCAGTGAGATGCCCAGCAGGAACCGGAGGAAAAGATCCATGCGTCCGTTCTCATTCTTTAGAGCTTTATCCAGTGCTCCTTTATGCAAATTATGAAGTAAATCAAAAACTTTCAAGTCATCAGAAGTGTCATTTACATAGGAGTAGAAGACATAGAAGGCTGCAAGAAACTCCTGAAAGCTCAGATGTATGAAGCAGTAGACTTTCCTCTGATAAATCACATATTCTTCCTTAAAGATCTCAGTGCAAATCCCTGAATACACAGAGGCCTCAGTGACGTCTATGCCACACTCTTTCAGGTCTTCCTCGTAGAACATGATATTTCCATGCATCAGTTGTTTGAAAGCCAATTTAGCAAGTTTCACAATCACTCCCCTGTTTGACTGCAGGAGTTTCTGTAGATCACGCTCATCTCTCTCATCATACTTCTGATTTCTTATATTTGTCTGAATAATCAAGAAGTGTATGTACATTTCAGTCAGAGTTTTGGGGATTTCTGCACAGTGATCTTGTTTCATGATGTTCTGAAGCACAGTGGCTGAGATCCAGCAGAAGACTGGTATGTAACACATTATGTGGAGGCTTCTCGCTGCTTTAATGTGTGAGATGATTCTGCTGGCTTGATGCTGGTCACTGATTCTCTTCCTGAAATATTCCTCCTTCTGAGGCTCATTGAATCCTTGAATTTCTGTCAGACGGTTGATGTATTTAGAGGGGATCTGATTGGCTGCTGCTGGTCTGGAGGTGATCCAGATGAGAGCAGATGGAAGCAGATCCCCTTTGATGAGGTTTGACATCAACACACCCAATGATGAAATCTCAGTCATATCAGAAACAGTCTCACCGTCTGAAAACATAAGTTTAATTTTGCTTTCATCCAGACCATCAAAAATGAACACAGCTTTGCATAGATCATACACCTTTGGGTCCAGATCTTGAAGTCCAGGTTGAAAGTCCAGCAGAAGTCTGTGAAGACTGTACTGATGATCTTTAATCAAGTTCAGCTCTCGAAATGTGAGCACAAACATGAAATCCACATCCTGATTGGCTTTTCCCTCGGCCCAATCCAGAATGAACTTCTGCACAGAGACGGTTTTTCCGATCCCAGCGATGCCTTTAGTAAGAACAGTCTTGATTTTGTCTTTCCTCATTCTTTTCTTCTTCTCATAGCCTGGTTCAGGTAAGGGATCAAAAATGTCATTGCAGTTAATTGGAGTATCTTGTAATTGTTGTGGTCTGGGTGTTTTCTCCATCTGTAAAACCTCATGTTCTTCATTCACTCCTTCTCTCTCTCCCTCGATGATATACAGCTGTGTGTAGATCCTGTTCAGGAGGGTTTGATTCTCTTGTAGTTTGATTCCTTCAAATAAGCTCTCATACTTCCTTCTCATGCTGGTTTTGTGTTTCTCTTTGACTCTCTGTAAGACATCATCCATTAGTTGGTGTAAATCCCGCTCCAGATCTCCAGTCTCCTCTACCATTGTATGCAAGGCTGGCTCTGTGTAATGCTGTCTGATGTGGGTCTCAGAGTAGAACGCAGTGCAGGTCAGACAGGATTTCACAGCCCAGAGCTTCTTCTCACAGCAGGCAGCACAGAGCACATCAGAGCTGTGAGCAGAACCAGCATTTTTTCATCCGCAAAAAAAAAAAAAAAGGGTAAAACAACCCCACTCACTTTATATCTTAACCACACTGGCACACACATTGACATCCCAAATCAATAAAATAAAAAATAAGAACATGCTAAATGGCTTTTATTTTGTCTAAAGCAGAAAAAAGAGCAGCTATCTCAGTTTTACTGACTCCTGATTATCACGATAATTAGCACCTGACATGATTAATCACAGAAAACTCTGCTCTGATAATAATAGATTTGTAGGTCTATACATAATTTAAAAAATCAGTTAAATCTGATTGCTTTGCATAGAACTAAAAAAAAATAATACACTGATATTTAATATTAATATATTTTTGTCCAATTTTATTGTTTTACTTTCAATAAAAGTGTGGTTATTTTTTTGGCTTGTATTTTTTAAATTCAGTATCATTATAATTATTGAGTTAAATTAAAAAGTCTCACAAAATTATTTTATATTATTTAATAAATTAGTAAATAATTTTTAAAAAGCATTTTTGGTTTTGGTTTTCGGCCAAGTGCATCCAGAATTTTCGGTTTGGGCCCAGAATTTACATTTTGGTGCATCCCTAAAAAAATCATTAAAGCAAGACCTGAAAGACAGTTTTTGGTCTATACTTTAAATTTGTGCACATCAAAAATAAGACAGTAACTTGGCCCTTCTATAAATTGCCTTTAGTCTACTGCTGCTCTAAATAACATACTTGAACTTGAACAGACCGTGATAGCAGTGCATTAACCATCACATGATCACACAGATTTATTGGCTTATTTTACTTGTGAAGGCAGATTTTGTTAATATGAAGGGGAAAGCATCAGGATATAAAGGCATATCTTACCTTGAATCACAGGTTCTTGCTCCATCACTAAAGACAGGAGGTTTGACCATGGAGCCGTCGCTCTTCATCGACACACAGCTAGATGCTGCTGTCTGTGTGTGGTGGTGTCTGGAAATATTATGTGAAATATTAATATCAAATATTTATATGAAACAAAGCTCTTTCTGATAAAACACTATGTTAAGAGACTAACAGAACTTACAGGTAGAGCAGCTATAAACATGACTTAACAATACCCCAAAAAAAAATAAAAATCACTGAAGGGAGGTCATGTAACAGTATATTGGATCCGAGCAGCTCTTAAAGTGACAGCAGCCTAATATTACTGCTGTCTGTCATTCATGTTAATCAAACAACAAAAGAGAGAAAATCTCTCACTGTTCTTGGCACTAAATCACTTTTGTAACTTTAATAAAAAGAAAGATATATTTAATTTACACCGTGAAGAACATGCAGTGATTTTATAGATTTGATTGCTATATGCAATGTATGTAGCATTTCTTATTTATTTATTCTACTGTAGTTTTTTTTTTTTTTTTTGTCCAATTGCTCATAATTAGTTTCTTATTCTTATTTATTCCATGGTCTGTTTGCATACTGGATTCTGATTGGCTGGCAGGCATGCAGTAAAACCGTTTAACGCACAAGTAGTTCCAAGTCAGTTTAATCACCGTTCCATATTAATGCGCTGCTTTAATTGATGCACACTAATACACATCATTTGCGCACACACACACACACACACACACACACAGAGAGAGAGAGAGAGAGGAGATCGCAGCACACACATGAACATGTTGTCAAACGCTTCCCCGCAATTTTTATTAATAAAACAGCCTAGATACTAGATCGCTACATTATATTCCTCAGCAATGATGTGATTAAATCACTGTTTTTGATGTAATTAATTGTTTTTAGAGCGAGACGCACAGACGCATCATGCAGGTAAGGCACACACAACTGTCATCTCTCTCGATCAATAATTAATTGAAATAAATGCTATAATTGAAATAAATGCTATAATTTATTCAAAAAATCATCTCTGTGTCTGATTTGAAGTAGGCAGAATGCTAGCGCTAACGAGCCGTAACTGACGAAAATAACTAATTTTTACCCATTCGGTCAAATATTACGCTGCAAAGAGCAATGCTAGTTTTAACTCGTCTATAACTTGGCAAATGACCATGGAATAAGCGGGATAATCAATGGCTAGCCGTGCATTAAAGGATTTTAAATGCACTTCACGTCGGGTGGTTCTTTGCCTACACGTTGTGCATTTAATATCCCTTAATGCATGGCAAGCCGTTGATTACCCCTTACTTAATCGCTGACTGTTTACTCGTCTTCAGTGAGCTTGAGTTTTTTTTTAAAATTTAGGCTAGTATTAGTTTTTTGTGATATTGACAAGAATTATGACATTTCTATGGTATCAAACATTTTACTGTATATCCCATTCAATATCCCATACAGGGATATTTTTGCTTTGATAACTTGAATTATAGGGGCATTGTATTCTAATAGGCTTCATCATGCAATGAATGCTTTTAGACTTTCAAGTGTTTTGTTTGTTTTATGAGAGACAATCTCGAAAAAATCAGCTGGCACATCGTTAAAACAGCAATTACATATTATTGTTGATGACAAATATCACACAGCCCTAATGTGAAGGCAGATTTGTTAATATGAAGGGGAAAGCGTCAGGATATAAAGGCATATCTTACCTTGAATCAGAGACTCCAGCTCCATCACTAAAGACAGGAGGTTTGACCATGGAGCCGTCGCTCTTCATCGACACACAGCTAGAGACTGGAGACGCTGCTGTCTGAGTGTGGTGTCTGGAAATATTATGTGAAATATTAATATCAAATATTCATATGAAATGAAGCTCTTTCTGATAAAACATTATGTTAAGGGAGTAACAGAACTTACAGGCAGAGCTGCCATAAACATATCCTCATAAACAGTAATTTAGGTCTTAAGTGAAAGTAAACAGCTGAGAAAGAAAACACATGTAACAGTATATTGGATCTGGGCAGCTCTTAAAGTGACAGCAGCCTAATATTCCTGCTGTCTGTCATTCATGTTAATCAAACAACAAAAGAGAGAAAATCTCTCACTGTTCTTGGCACTAAATCACTTTTGTAACTTTAATAAAAAAAAAAAGTTTTTTTCATTGCATTGCTCGTAATTAGTTTCTTATTCTTATTTAACCGCTGACTGTCTACTTGTCTTCAGTGAGTTTGAGTTTTGTTTTGTTTTTTATTTAGGCTAGAATTAGTTTTATGTGATATTGACACTGGTAACAAAAATTATGAAATTTCTATATTTGATATCATAAAGACCTTATTTAAAACAAAAATAACTATATTGTGACTGTGAAATAAAATTACTTGTATCGGAATAAGATTTTGGTCATTTCGCCCACCTCTACAAAAACTTTTTTTTTTTGCTTTCAGAACTTAAATTATAGGGGCATTGTAACTGTATTCTAATACACTGTAAAAAAACAAATCCGTAAAATTTACAGTAAAAAACTGGCAGCTGTGGTTGCCGGAATTCTACCGTAAAAAAGATAATAACATTTTAGGTTTTACGGTTTTAACTTAAATTTACAGTTAAATACCGTAATTTCATTAACTGGTATAATGTTAATATACCAACCTATTGAAGTACTGAAATCTGTTGTGTACCTTTGTAATACACTGATAACCACCAAATGCAGGTGGTGAGGAGAAAGTCACATGATGAACCAAAGCCCATCACAAGCAGCTTTTAAATACTAACATATATAGAAGGTGCAGAGTGTCATTCACACAAACACTAAACACCATCATGCTGAGACTCATTAAACTGAAATATGCACTGAATATTAATTTAACAACATCAG
>JAFVLL020007249.1:0-17408 GCA_021397915.2 Tor tambroides | reverse complement strand
CTAAGTGTAAACAGGAAGAGAAACCTAACTACAGTGCATGTCGTTTCAGAGGCAGAGTTATTTTAAGACCTTATCAGGATTATATGAGAAAAATCACTCTCAAGTATGTGAATATTGTAGTGCATTATTTGGAATTAGAATAGTTGAATTTTCACTTTGCATTATATCAGGCTTTTCTTGTAAATAAGTGCATGTTATTAGCTGCTTGGTTAAAAGAAATCATACAAAAAAAAAACGCAACATTAGCCCAATTCAGATAACATACTGCAAGCTAAATATATTTTTAAAAACATCAGCTTAATTCTAATACTTTTAGCATCAAAATTAGGCAATTTTATTGCAATAAAGCGTTATTAATTGTGTGCATAATGACTTAATCTATGCAAATCGCCATATAAATATTGATATGACTTACTCCTACTCTATGTAAATGTAAAACATTAGAGGTGTAATCTCTTTTTGAACCATGACTGTAACTGTAGATATTTACCAAATTAATAAATATGTGCTTATTTCAGTGGCACATCATGCACATAAATTGACTTAAAATATGCAATGCTCTTGCATACACCCTCATTTTTATTCTCTTTTCATGTTTTCTTAGTTTGTTTAGCTGATTTCTCTTCTGAAATGTTCCACATGTTGAGTTCCACTACATTTAAACTCTGTTAACAGACATAAATGCAAACAGATGAATGACATGCAAAGCCCTCCAAGTGCACTCACAGTTATTGAATGCACAAAAAGACAGGTACTCATCAGTAAACTCTATTACGATCCGCGACTGTATATATAGTGCTTATTGCTCACGTGACGCAATGCATCCTGGGCTAAAGAACTCGGCATGAAAGCCTACTTGCTGTAATGTGGTATTTTCTCCTTATGATTAACTCACTTGCAAAGCAGCTTTTCCAGCGCTAATGCCAAGACAGACTGTTTTACATTTCTAATTTGTCATTTCAATAGGAGGGGTAATAGCTTGAATTGCCTACTCTAGGCTAAGCTCCTTATGCTCACTTATGCATTTTAAAGATTTTGTAAGACTGAACTTAACAGCCCAGGTAAGGCGGTCCACTCCTCGAGCAACATAAACAAAGGATGTGAAGTCCACAGGTTTCCAAAAGCTCCTCTCAGCAAGGGGCCAGCGTTTTCATTCAGATTTAGTTCAGGTTTCCTCCCGACGGACGCACTTGTGGGAGAGGCTAAAGAGAAAGTGGAACGATTGCAGTCTGGTTTCCTACAGGTTTGTGATTCCACAGCTGCAGTCCTGAGGTGAAATACTGATTTGTGAACTTGTCAGGGGGAGCAGGAATGGCTGAAAGGCGACGGAGGCTAAGTGTGTCACCGCGGCTGTGGTGGGGCTACACTGCTCTGCAGGACGGCCCACTCTCCTGTTTGCGCCAGAACCTCGCTCCTGAAACCAGGGCAAGCCCCTAGTGAACAACAAAAAAAAGCAACTATCATGAGAAGGAGAGAGGAAAGTGAAACAGAGTGGATTGGAAATATACAAATGAGAGGGAAAAGAAAATCTAAGCTAACACCGATGTTGTGCACAAGTTCCTGATCTTTTTTTATCAAGGCAGTCATTTTTCTTTTCTTTTTTTAAAGAGCAGGAATCATTTAACACGAACAAAAGAACATATTAACCACCCTAAAACTGCAAAAATTAGTATCAGACAAGGCCTATGATGACAAAAGCAGCATTTCATAGACCATAACCAAGAGCTTCCAGATGGCTTTGTTTCATAACTTGGTGACCTATTCACATGTGTTGGCTCATGAAAACATTCCACAAAGTCATTTAATTGCTAGCCTAGCATTAGCTTTTGCTCAGTTCATTTGTGCACACATGCAATATTGCATTTTCAAATCGAATGCCACTTTTTCAACAATACCCAATGAAAAAACAAAAAAGAAAATAATACAAATACAACATGGAAAATATGACGACAGGGATTGAGGGGGCACAGGGTCTTCAATAATATCCCCCACGTTAAAACAAACGCACTAAGAATTCTACATTAAATCTTTCCATTGCATCTAAACACTCTTTGACCACTGGGTAAAAGACATTGCTGAAAGCAGTCCTGCATGAGCCCATTTTGGCATTGGGCAAATGTTTGGAAAATTTTTCAACTAAGACAGTGACACTGAGTTTCCCTCAGATCTAGGCAACATAAACAAGCATTGGTATTCTCTCAGTTCTGGCAAAAGCACTACCGAGAGAAAGATGCGAGCTGTAAAATAAAGACATCAGAATTTGTGATTGATGACTTTTGTTGGCAGAGGGAAAAAAATCTGAGGGTCAGACCCTGAGATGTAGCTTGAAGGTTTAAACAGAACTGGCCTCACTGGTTTGTAAAATTTATTCTGAAGTCTTAAGGCCAAGGTTGTAGACACATACTTTAAACAGAGCTCTGATATCAACCCAACACCACATCACGCTAGCATATTCCCCAGATTCAAAACAAATAAACCAACGAAGACATTTCAAGTAGTTTTCTGGTACTATATGTACCATTTATAAACACTTGGGATGTGTTGAGGTCTGATGTTGAAGAATTAGAAGACCACAGAATTTAATCAATATCTTGGCCATGGAAGTGAGACATGCTGCCAAGTGAATTGGCACACACAATGTGTCTTATTCAAGCACTAGAGAGAAAGACAGAGAGAGAGAGAGAGAGAGAGAGAGAGAGAGAGAGAGAGAGAGAGAGAGAGAGAGAGGAGACAAACTGTCCTTTTTAGGAGGTGTGCTTTGACCCCTGGGGACTGTCCACATTGGTTAGACAGCCTACAGTTCAATGATAAACCACAAAGGGGCGCACTGTATAAAAACAGTGATATGGAAACCTTTGATGTTTATGTTATAGACAATTATACAACTATTGTTTGTTATTTAAAAGTTTCGTTTATGTTTTGTGTGAGTTTTGGGGGGTTAACATTGTGCTAAAAAGTAAAGCTAACAAAACACGTTAAGATTATCACGATACTACTTTGTAAGTAGTATTGGCACTTGCTGATGCAGTGATAGTCTCTGGTTGTATTAAGTACATGTGTGCTTTAGCCTGCTAAAGAGGCTAGTTGCTGTTAGCTAGAATATTTCAGGAAATATTCTTTTAGTGAACTCAAATGAAAGAAGTTCACACTACTAATAACTGTTGGTTTCTAAACTTGAAGGAACTGAATCGGTTTCCTCAACTGAAATGGGTTAGCATTCACTGGGTTTTACCTTGTATGGTCTTTAAAAACTACTACTGTGCTGCTGAATGTATGGAAAAACATTTATGATAAGCTAAACATACTTTAATGTCATGCTATTGTAAATTGTGTAATATACTTAAATATATTTGAATATTTGTAATAAAGTTGCAATTTAGTAGCCTTAGCCTACATTAAAATATATATTAACTTTAATAATCATGTACTTTACATGTGCTTTAGTGTGTTAGTCAACACATTTACTTCTTTAAAGCATTTGAAAAGATTATTAAAACTTAATGAATTTACTATTACAAATTGCACTTTTGAAAATAGCCTACTTAATAAGAGATTACACTTTCATATTTAAGTACACTTAAGTTGCATTTTATTTCATTAAAGGCAGGGTATAATTTGGTTCAAAAACTTTTTTTTGTTATGCTGGTTGAAAGTCTCTTCACATCCCGATAGCAATCACTAAGTTATGTGGTGTATTTATATGTATTTATATCATCTGTGGAAGGCATAGGACCATGAAATATTCGTCCAATCATATCCCTCGGCCCGAGGGCTATGATAGGCTGTCCTACTTGCCTGCCAATGTATGTATTTGCATACCTCTGCGCACCGTTTGCACAGACATGGGATGTCATCGGCACGTTCCATTACACTATTGCAGACCAAGCAAGAGTGGAAGGCGTTATTATAGTAATATTATGAGCTTTATACTGTAATGTTTTCTCACTGGTGAATGAGACATAAGGTAATCTGACAGCGTTGCATTCAACCCTCCACCAACACCATCTCTCATCGTGTCACTGGTTAGCCTCTGGTCTGCCAGGAGGCGTGGCTTTGGAGAGTGATTTGCAGGGAGGGCGGGTTCTTATGCTTTCAAAGCTAACTTGCTATTACTTGCCTCTCTGAAATCGCCTACCCTACCTTTAATATTATATTACATGCAAGTAGTACATTTTAAGTACACTACAAGTGCACATTCAACACAGTTAAGCACACTTCTGTTTAACAAGGGAAGCTAGCTGGCTAACCGGTTTAATTAAACACAGCCAGATTTCAGGATTACTGGTTGGAGCAATTTGGAAACCTTGCAGAACTTAGCCTCTCAAAGAGAAAAATTGGACACCCCTGATACAGAACAACAAATGTTGAATTTGACCATTTATGATTTTCATATATAACATGTACATACAATTTAAAAGATATTAATGGTCTACAAAAAAAGAATTCTGTGGGGCGGTACCCTTCCACCATTGGACAGAGCTACTGTATTACCTTTGCTGAATTGTGACATTATATTGCTTTTGTCGTTTCCTAATTATCGTTTGGATACCAATGTTAGTGAAGTAATATTTTGATTTACAGGGTAAAGTGGCTTTTCAAAGGAAGCTCATTTATCTTTGGCACAAAAATGAGACAGACACATAAGGGTGGAGAAAGACATACACAGAAAGAGAAAGGAAGCCTAAGCCACTCTTAGGCCGTGGGTAGAGTGCTGTGTGAAAAGGGCTTCAGCCTTTGGCTCTCTGTGCATTTTAACACACCATAAATCATTCTCCTAGCCGTCCCATGTATTCCGTGAATGATATATTTTATTTACACTACAGAGGAAAACACACATGGTCGTTATTAATCATCTCCCACCTTTAATAATGATTCAACTTCCACTCATTCATCACACAACTTCTAAGCTGGGCTTAACACAAGAATAAAAAAAGAGAGAGAAAGAGACAGATGAAAGAAAACAAACAGTGCTGGCTAACAAGCAAGCTTTTTCAGAGGTTAAGGAACAAAGGGACTAATAGCGCCATTTTCCTATTGTGAATACAATGACAATAAAATATAGTCTGTTTATCACGTTCCTACAGGTTCTGGAATAAATACCTGAGCATGATTGTGACGACAAAATCTTGAGTATGCAATTTTGCTAACCTCACTTCTGGTTTTATTGCTAGATAAACATCAGCAAAGAGCCAGTCAAGTCTCTTTGTTTTCTCTCAAAAGTCACGTGTAATGATAACCACACACGTATGTACTACAGAAATCTATTGTGTTTCACTCTGTGGCTGCGTTAGTGCCAAAATTCATTAAAAGTGCAGTAGACGTTATCCCTCATAGCACTGAGGCACAGCCAGACTTCAGTGAACATGAGCTGTGTTGAGGTTCTCTGTACTATCTTGGCGTGAAAAAAAATCACTTCCTTCAAGCACTTATGTCAGATACAGCCCTACATGTCTTTCAGTCGGCATTGATTTCTCCTGTTATTAGAGATTTAGCCACATATCTGTCTCACCGCAGACATTGTAAACGACATCTAACAGTAAAGTCTGTTTGGATAGTCTCCAAATCACAAAGCTCACGCATGAAGCATATGCTTTAGGGAAGCAAGGGTGGCACGAGGGTGAAGAATGAATAGAATTTCTTCTATCTAATGTCCATTTCAAGTTTCGAGTGGGTTGCAGTAAAATATCAGGCTTTGGCTGACTGAGGGCTAGCTGTAAATGACAGTGCAAACTGTGACTGATTGTCTAGTAATTGCTTAAAGGGATAATTCAACCCCAAATTAACATTTTGTCATCGTATACCCTCGTCATTCCAAAACTGGGTGATATCAGAATATAACTATGAAACACAAAATATGTTTTTGATGTCTCTATATTAGGGCTGTCACGATATTAGATTTTTCATATCACCGTTATTGTGGCCAAAATAATTCACAATATCGATATATCGCGATATCTATAGAAACCTTGGGGGGGGGGGGGGGGTCTCAGTCAAATGATTTTTTTACTTTGTTTATTGAGTTTTTCTTTTTCACCCAACGAACAAAGATACTGATAAACACAGGGCACAAGACTGGCTTTCTCTGTCTTCTTTGGAGCTCCTATGAAATAACAAGAGAGAAAATACTGTCAAGTTCAACAGTATGATGAATAAATATTAATGGTAACACTTTACAATAAGGTGTTATTTGTTAACATTAGTTAATGTATCAACTATGAACGAACAATGAACAATAAATTTATTACACAATTTATTAATCTTTGTTAATGTTAGTTAATAAAAATACAGTCGTTCATTGTTCATTTAGTTCACAGTGCATTAATGTTTACAAACAACTTATGATTTTAATAATGCATTAGCAAATGCTGAAATTAACATGAACTAATATTAATAAATGCTGTAGAAGCATTGTTCATTCTTAGTTCATGTTAACTAATGTAATGAACTAATGGTAATTCATGAACCTTATTGTAAAGTGTTGCCATATTAACATCTAAACTGATACTTTAACCTGTTAACTTGTGTACCCGTGTTTTAAGCTGTTTAACCTATAGTTGCGCCGGCGCCACGGAAGTCATGCAGTAAGACTGCTAATTCAGTTTTAATGTGCATCTAGAACGGCCGCAGATGAGGCATTAAGAGCATGGCACTGCGACAAACTTAACATTTTACAGAGTTTAATGTAGCAATGTGGTCGCTCAGTTTTTCAAGATCAGTTTTAATCGTGCAACTGTTAATAGACTTGAACAAAGAAATAAAGTGCTTCTACGCACAGGCCACATTTTTGCAAAAACAAAAATAAGATGAGTAAAGAAAACGTGGTACTTATTAAAATAATCACCCTTTACTTAAATATATGAACACAGAAAACCTCTGTTAACAGTTTAATGTAACACTTCCCATTCTATGACTAATAAAATAATCACAACTTACTCTGTATAACTGAACATGGCTCTTCTCGGAGTAGTCTCAGCCTCAGACGTTACGCCCACAGAACGTTGGCTAAACGTCTGATGCATATGGCACACAAAAGTGGAAACACTTCAGGAGTTTCGAAGTCGTCGTCGGATTGGTCGAATTATACAGGATTTCTGGGAGATGTGTGTCGCGTTCTTTAACGTTCCGCCTGGAAACAAAGATGCCATGATGCTAGACCCCCTCACGAAAGAAGAAAGCCGTCGTGTTTACAACTGTGACGACGAGCACTTATCAGGATCAACTAAACGCTGGATTTTCAAAATAATGAGAAATATTTAAAGTTTGCGACACAGAATCTTTAAAATACGTCCGAGAGTTTTACACACCGTTGTACACACTGTTATTGTGGCGACATTTCCACGCCCCAAAACGTGACGCTGAACGAAACGAACTGTGATTGGTTGTTTGAAATGTCAGTCAAACAGCCTCATGGGCGGGCCTTGGCCAATGAAAGCTGCCATGGATTCCAGACCTTCAGGCGTCAGTCTGAAGGTCTGGCTACGCAAGACTGTTCTCGGAGTAGCTGCGTGCGCTGTCGTCTTCTTGTTTGACAGCTGGTGTCAGCGTTAAGGCGCAATACTGCCACCTAGAGGTCAACCAGGTACTGGTGCTGGAGTATTTACGTGTCGTGTTATCATAAGGGTCCTGTTCATTTTAAATATTGCGGTTATCGCCAATACCGGTATAGCGTCACACACTAAATTAACATGATATCGATAATCGATGCTTTGAATGTCACGGTTATCGTCAATACCGGTATATCGTGACACCCCTACTCTATATAATTAAAGTCAATGAGGTCCGATGTTGTTTTGGACCCCACTGACTTTAATTCAGTGGTTCTCAGCCAGAGGACCAGGGCCCACTAGGGAGCCAAGGGGGGCCTCATGATGATTTGTTTTAAAATAAGACAAGATATTGCACTCCCTCAACATTTTTTTTTTTTTTTGGTCTTGGAAATACTGGATTTGGGGAAGCCTAATTTCGTGTGGAAAAGTCATGCAATGCAATTTATGGAAAAGTTATGGAAAAAGATACCTGGAAAAGTTATGCAAATTAACAAAATTTGAAAACACTGTGGGCATTTTTATTATTAATAAACATTATAGGTATTCCAAACTCAAAAATATTTTAATGGGTAGAAAGTATGAGTAAGTAAATAAATAAATAACCTTTATCCTTATCCAGTAAATCATAAATGACTGGAGAATGTATGTAAACTCATTGGTTAAAAGTTCTTAAAACTTCTAGAATCCTAAAAATTTTATATTATTTATTTTAGTTGATTATTTTACATATCAATTCATATCACTGCTTTATAATTGTATAGAATAAACAATTATAAAACAGTATAAAAACAGTTTCTCAGAATATCTCTCCTAACACAATAATCTCTTCTAAATGAGGACAGAAGTTTCGTTTTTAGTTGAACAACCTCAAGAAATGGTTTGCTGAGCACTGCCTTCATTCCTGTTTTGATGTATTCCCTATTGAAACAGGATGTTTGGGCGGGACACCGGCATAAAAAAATGTCAAAGGGCTTTATTTACATCACATCCATCACATTTACAGAGACCACACATTATGAAATGCTAAAAGTTTATTCAATCAACATTTGAGTACACTAGCTTATGGATTAGCTTTAAAGCTACTGTAATAGATACAGTTGAAGCTAACAGACAAGTAAAACGTTCATTAGGTCTTTAAGTGTAATTTAAACAGTAACAATCATCAAACTAGTTTTGATTTCTTGAAAGGCAGCTGTTTGAAGCCACCAGGAGGCCAGTGAAATAAAGACAATCAAGCAGATCAGCGCTAACAGCTTGCGCTCCTCCCTTCTTCCTTACAGAGGCATTCTCCCACGAAATAAACCCGCGTTACAACAGATTGATTTAAATGTCTGTGTGTTTTCCAGCGCCTCTATGGCAGACTCAACAAAAGGGATGAGTTTACAATACCACCCTTTACATCCAAGTAATTTATGGCACGCCATGCGCTCAGCAAAGTGCAGCAAAAGGCACCTGGCCTAAAGCATAAAAGAGCACATAGCACCAGAAAGAGAAGGATTTACCTTGCAAAATAAAGTGGGAAGTAATTGAAACAGTGCAGAAGCGAGCTTTTGATTATGTTGTGGATGCACTCCGTCATGTCATAATGGCTCTTGTCCCCTGAACTGCAAAACCATGTATGCTTAATGAAGCAAAAACAGCTCCACATGAAACAGCTATCTCCATCTTTTAAAGGCAATATTGCTATCATAAAGCATGCTCGGAGTAATAGAAATAAGATTTACACAGGTCCGGCTAATGCATGCTAAGGAGGTTAACTGCTGTGTTTCTTGACAACCCAAAAGGCGGCTCCATCTAATAAGGGTGGCAGCGCCTTTATGGTCTCTCTCTCAGGATGACTGCTTTTCACTGGCAGCGGCAAAAAGCGTTGTTTATAAGGCAGCGTGTTGAATATGCAATAAAACTTCAAAAAAAAACAAAGCGATTCCCTTTATGCAGACAATAAATGGGGTGAATATGAACATCACTTGTGCTGTTTAAAGAGACTGCATAATTCAGTGTTTACAAGTGCTGTTGCTAAGGGTGATATTGTGATTATTACTCATATCAATTGCACCCTATTAACACGAGCACTGTTAAATAATCGTTTTGCAGTAGAAGCTGCCATTATCATGCTGCCATATTAAAATGACTGACATCCAAACTGTTCTGTCATACTGTATAAAGCAGTAAAGCAATAGGCCACAAGAGGCTGTACGTCACAGTGTTTTTACCATGGACTGGGCACAATGTGAGATGAGCAGAAATGGTGCCAATATTAAATGTTAAAAGACAAAAACTCACTTGTCCATTCTTTTCCATAAAAAGGTATAGGTTACAGTCAGACATTTACAGTACAATATGAAAAGGGCCAATCTGTAAACATTAAAATACTTGTTATTTCCACTTATAAGATAATATTGCAACAAGACACACAATATGCATATTAACAATTTAAAGCTAAAAAAAAAAAAAAAACTGCTAGTAAATTTCATAATTACAGTTGAGGTCAAAAGTTTACATCCCCCTTGCAGAATCTGCAAAATGTTAATTATTTTACCAAAACAAGAGGGATCATACAAATCGCATGTTATTATTTATTTAGTACTGTCCTGAATAAGTTATTTCAAATAAAAGATGTTTACATATAGTCAACAAGAGAAAATAATAGCTGAATTTATAAAAATGAGCCTGTTCAAAAGTTTACATCCACTTGATTCCTAATACTGTGTTGTTACCTGAATGTTCCACAGCTATTTTTATTTTATTTATTTATTTATTTTTTGTTTAGTGATAGTTGTTCATGAGTCCCTTGTTTGTCCTGAACAGTTAAACTGCCTGCTGTTCTTCAGTAAAATCCTTCAGGTCCCACAAATTCTTTGGTTTTTCACCATTTTTGTGTGAAAACACTTTTGAACCCTTTCCAAGAATGACTGTATGATTTTGAGATCCATCTTTTCACACTGAGGACAACTGAGGGACTCATATGCAACTATTACAGAAGGTTCAAACACTCACTGATGCTCCAGGAGGAAAAACGATGCATTAAGAGCCGGGGAGTGAAAACTTTTTGAAGTTGAAGATCAGGGTAACTGAACTTATTTTGTTATCTGGAAAACATGTAAGTATCTTCTGTAGCCTCTGACGGGCATTACTAAATGACAACAAAAAAAAAGAAAAAGAAAGATATTTAGGCAAAATAAGAAAAATGTTCTCATCTTCATTCTGCTCTTAATGCATTGTTTTTCCTTCTGGAGCATCAGTGAGCATTTGAACCTTGTAATAGTTGCATATGAGTCCCTCAGTTGTCCTGAGTGTGAAAAGATGGATCTTATAATCATACAGTCGTTGTTGGAAAGGGTTCAAATACACAAAAATGCTGAAAAACCAAAGAATGTGTGACCTGAAGGATTTTTCTGAAGAACAGCAGGCAGTTTAACTGTTCAGGACAAACAAGAGACTCATGAACAACTATCACTAAACAAAAAAAAACACATTCAGGTAACAACACAGTATTAAGAATCAAGTGGCTGTAAACTTTTGAATAGGGTCATTTTTATAAATTCAACTATTATTTTCTCTTGTGGACTATATGTTAACATCTTTTATGTGAAATATCTTATTCAGGTCAGTACTAAATAAACAACAACATGCATTTTGTATGATCCCTCTTATTTTGGTAAAATAATTAGCATTTTGTAGATTCTGCAAGGGGGGTGTAAACTTTTGACCTCAACTGTAATTACAAAGAAATAGCATTTATTATCTTAGGTGTAGGTTCTTAGCCCTCACACTCAAAACAAAATTCGGCCAGGTAATTAATTTTTATTTTCCTCCACCAACAAATATAAAGATTTTCCTTTTCCTGATCCCTAATATCTTTAGTAATTATGGAACTAAGTAATATAGTTGCTGTGGCGTTTGAAACAACAAAGTAAGTTCACATCATATCTTACATATCTTACATTTACTTCATAACTATTACTTTTCTGTGACTATTTTAAGCCCCCTCCCATCCTATCCGTGCACATTCAGCCTTGTTATTCATAGCAATCACATTCCACCGAAATGTCCCACAGTCCTGACAAATAACCATCAACATAATTTTTCTCCCCTTTCCCACTTTTTTGACTTCTCAAATTTGGTCTCTCCCCTATTTGTGCAGATGATGTATTGAAATCCATGAGCCTATAATCCTATTAATACAGCTCTTGTCCATGTTACATTTATTTTCCTCCTAATCTCCTGCTCTGGCCTCCCCTCTCTCTCTCTCTCTCGTTTTCTCTCCTCTTGTCCCTTGGCTGACCCCAGCCCACATACTCTCCTCTCTGAGCTGAGAGAAATTCAGATTGATACCAAATATAATGGTCATTGCTGGTTTCATAACAAGCTTCCTGATAGTGTGATCAAGGGCTGTTTAGCTTGAATGACCGCGTCAGCCATCTTATTGAACTGAGGGCAGACTCATGCCAAACCAGAGAGAGAGCCGGATGGGAATGTTTACAGTGTCATTCTGTGAAACGCCATCAATACTTGACCTTTCTGCTATTATGTGACTACAACAATACAGGCCAAATAGTTGCAGAGAAAGCTCTAGGAGTCATACTTTTTAAAATTCTACATAAACATCACATTAAAATGATTTGTGTACACAGCATACTAACATACTGTAGAAGCAGTGCATGATGGGAGTTTTTCATAAGAGCTTACTGTAACTCATTTCTAAAAAAGGGGAATAGATGTACTTCATCCTTATACATTAGATGTACGAATGCCTTGATGTCTGCACTTTCGATGAAGGCCCCCACAAACACGTAATCCTAATGAAATCCTTGTCATACATGCCCGATAGCAGTTTAGTTCTGACCATGGCGTAATCAAGCAGTCCCTCAAACCACATAATCAATCAGTTCCACAGCCAAATCCAAATGAATCAATTCAAACTCTTCAGATGGCCTGAACTGGCTAAACACCTATCATCCCACAGGAAACGCCATAAATAGAGTATTTTACGACTCAGAGTGCTTCATGGGGTGGAGATAGAGTCTAATGAATGTGAATGGCTGGGCCTTGAGTGAAGTGAAGACGTGTATTTACACAGGATCTAGAATCTTCTTTACATGCTGAGAGGAATAAGACAGTTTACTAAGCTCTTCACAGGATGAGGGAGAGTTCCTGGTGGACAAAAAATGAACCACATTAGCCAATCACGATCTCTGGTATAGAGGAAAGGTGTCATTTTTTACAGTCATTTGAATGTGACAGTTTAGTTTAACAGTATGTGCTTACAGTAAACGCTCACAATGCTTCTTTTCTCTCACGTCAGCAAAAATGCAGCCATGTCTATGACAGTCCTCTGTGATATTAATCATCATATCAACACATAGCTCATTATGGAAATGTTAATGTATGGCAAATGTGTGCAGATTTACAGTCTGTGAAATTCTTTAGCAGTTTATATTTTTCTTTTATTAACATAAACTAATATTCAGAGGCACTAAATATGCAGTGATTAGTTGTCCTTCAAACCAGAACTTAGAAATAAAGATCTGCTCAAATAAGGAAGAAAGCATTTGCACAGAGGTATTGTGGTGGATATTCAGTGAATGGTGAAACAATAAAAGTGAGGCATTGAAGGAGTAGCTGAAAAGTTTAATGTGGCTTTCAGTTCACCCCATAATGCCTTGTGACTGATGAAACATTTCCCATGATTCACAGAGGCCTCTGTCAGCAGTGATGTAAAAAGCCCTAGAGGCAAGGACCGGCACCTAGCCTCACAGTTTCAATTTTAATTTGTTCCTCAACAGAGAGAGAAAAAAAGAGAATGTTTATAATGGCAGTGGGATTTTACCTCAGAAGAATCTAAAGGAATTTAAAATAGGAGCAGAATTTATGGAATTTGTTAATGGCTGCAAAAACAGGACTGCTTGGACATCACACTGGTATGCAGATGTGTGTCATTATTTAAAAATCATGTTAAAAACTGTTGGGCTGAAATATGAGGTCATTTTCAATGTCTTGACGTTACACAAATAAACCGTTTATACAGCATGTGGTTAATAACCAGGATTTTAAGGGAAGACACTGACCAACAAGAAAAATTTGGTTTCATTTACATATCTTATCAGTGTCTGTGACAAAAAAAAAATGTAAAAAGAACTGTGACAAAAAGAGAGCCCCCACGAGTCCCTCATAACCTCCTGTTTGTAACTGGAAAAGGAACATGTTATAATGGTGCAGAGGGAAGAGTGGAGAGCAAATGGAAGCCCTCATTAAAACATCTCCAGCTGTATAGTAGAGAAAAAAGCTCGACTGAGGTGCTCAGTGATGTTAATAGAGATCAAATGGAAAGGTAGTGCAAAAAAAAGAGGCAGGTTCATTACTCTGGTAGAGGGTAAAACACACAGAGACACCTCTCATACAGAGACAGCTATAATGGGTCAAGCAGCTAATGAACATCAGACAGACAGACAGACCAATAGGGCGGTTATGATGGGAAGGAGGAACGAGAAACAGACAGATAGACAGAGCGAGAGAGCCTCTAGGTCCAGCCTTTGAAGACGTCCGGGTCACATCGGCAAGCACAGATCCTTTGTTCTCTTTCTCTTTTATAATTTGATTACTTCCTATACTTGGAGATTTTCTTTAAAGACAAATAACATTCTAAAACCCTATTTGCACCTGGTACTGACAGTCCAGGTAAAGAGCAATTAAACAAAGTATATACATACATACACATACACATATATATATATATATATATATATATATATATATATATATATATATATATATGACATCTTTTACTATTGTCTGAAACGTATCAAGCATTCACACTACAACTGTACACTACTGCATTTCTATTTATTTATTTACACTTCCTCCAAATGTGATCTCCTCACAGGTAAGATACTATATATATATATATATATATATATATTAGAGGGTCCCTGGGAGTCTGGGGCCCCTGGCTGACAACCCCTGCCCTATATAATGAAAAGTAACAAAATGATGATGTTTTTCTCTGCTCATATGGCAATAAATTGTATCATAAACTGTATTCTCTCTCAGTCTGTGTCTCTCTCAGGTGAGAGCTCCTCCACACAGAGGAAATGAGGGGGAAAATGATGATCCCCCTACCAGGTCTAATGTTTTTTTTTTCTTCTCTCACTCTACATGCCCTTCCTCTGTTTTTCTCTCTTGTCTGCCAAGATGCGAGACTCTCTGGCCAGGATGACAGAAAATCGAGGTTGCCGTTGCTGAAATCCCTCCTGTGCCTTCAACTCTAAACACAGGGTCAAATGTCAGCCTACAGCTATGCACAAAACTACAGTTAAAAAAAAAAAGAATTGTGCCAGATACTGCCATTTTTTTCCGTCCCAGTGTCAATCCAATTATGTCTCAAGAGTACTGGCAAAACAAGGTGGGTAGTATCAGTTCCAGAGAGTTTTACTTTCAGTCTGTTTTGCAATCTTTCATTCAATCTTGTTTACTAAAATAAAGCACCAGAAAAAGTTATCAACCAATATCACATGCACACATGTTGTGGCAATAGGCAAATCACAGCTATGGTAATATTTGGTAAAACACTGTGATTTTGCTCTTATTCCATTTTTTCTCCTTGTATTTTGTCTTGACCAAAGGGAGGGAAAAAAAATCTAAAAGACACCAAACTTTCAAGCTTTGCATGAGGACCAGAACTTTTATATATGGAAAGACAGAAACCAGACAGCAACAGAAAAAAAACTAAATTATATAAAGTAGATGAAAATGAAGTGCTTTTTGTTTGCTTGCAATAAGTGTAATATAGATATGTTAAAACTGACAACATGGTATAACATGCGATATGCTTTGGCACTACATAATTTATTGGAGAAAAAATAAACCCTCACCATATAATCAAACACTTCACCAGCTCTAGAAATACTACGAGTGTAAAATGACATTTTTCTTCACAGTGAAAATAAGCATCTGCCTTTGACGTAAGGATACACATTTCATCAATGAAAAAAAAGATGATGCCACTTGTAAAGGTCTATTATGAATGACTAAGAGTCTGGTAGTAGGGAAATGTCGCTTGAAAACACATCCTCATTTCAGACAGAGCAGATCTACGGCTGCAAGTGGAAAAAAAAGAAAAAAGAAAAGCCTCCATAAAACCTTGCCTTTACTGCTTATAGCATTATCTAGCTTATGTGTATCATAAAAGGAGAGTAATTCATCTATAAAGTAATAAACTCCAGAATAAGGAGAGCATATATCCTGTGTAACAATACACCTCGCTAGGATAGATTAAACATGACAATATGATTTACAAAGTTCACCTATAAATTACCAGAATATCTAATAGGTTGAATATTCGAGTCTGAGGCGATGCTGAAGTCTTTATCCGGCAGCGGCAGGTCGCAAAGAATGTCTGACATCAAGCGTACGGGTCCTGCCACGGTGTCACACGACGCACTGTATCATTCCTCCCTTAATAAAGGCATGGCCGGCAGAAGGGCTTCAGAGCAGAGGCAAAGTTATGGAAAATATTTCTCTCCCAAGGACATGGCACCAGATGTGCAAAGACTTATGGGAGCAATCATAGGTGGCCAAGGCTCGGGCTGTGAGGCCTTATTAAGTTAGGCTGCAATCCAGCACCTTCAACTTATTAAGCTGTCAAGAGTTGCAATGATTAAAACCAAGGAAAGGTCACGAGCAGACCTTCGGCATTGTGCAAGGGCTGGTATTTTCTTTAGTAGTGCCGGCCCTAATGAAGACATTTTACACTTGCAGGTGGGATTTGATGAAATGGCTCTTTAGCAACGAGCTCTTGTTCTTTCTCTTCCTCTCCTTTTTTTGTATGTCTGAGAGGCTTGGGCAAATTTTCAAAAGTTTCGCCTTTTTTTTTCTCCCTCGCCTCATCGAAGGTGGAATACAGAGAAATTAACTTATTCTGAAAGACAGGATGAATGGGAGAAAGAGAGAGAGGCCTGAAAGAGAATCAAAATCGTTTCTTTCGCCAACACTCGAACGACCGGTCTCACTCTCAGATGGCTTTGCATACGATCATCCGCGGAGATCAAAGCCGAGAAGGCCGGGGTAATAATTACCGGCTGGGTGCGAATGCAGAAACGTTCGCCTAAATATCAGCCGGCACGTTCTGCTGATGAAGGGATTTTAATGTCTGCCGGCTTCGTGCCATCATCTGCCTACGGAGATTAAAGAAACACCGCCAAGAGTTTTATTGAGAGCTGTCACTAGTACACGTCTCAATGCCCGAGGTCCGGGCGCTTTCCTGATATATTCACCTGCCAGGTCGGATGGTGAGGTTTGTGGACTGGATTGGCGCTAAGTTGTGTTGAAAGGGCAGTTCACTTGCCTGAGGGTCAGAGGACCGGTTATCTACCGTAACAAGACTTATTTTAGTCCAGACAAGATGTCAGTAATGACATCTTCACTTTGGTGACACTTCGCCTAGTTTGACTTCTCTGAAACAAGAACGTAAACTGCGAAGCCACAAAGATCAGACTATTTTCTTATAGAAGCTACAGCTTGGTGACATGGTATAGTCGATTTCAGTAATATAGCTCTGGATATTGCTGAAACATAAGGTGGAAAAAAAGGAGGGTACGGAATGTGCCTGTCTCATTTCAAAGCGTGCCCTTGACATCTTTGTAGATTGGCTTTTTTCTCTTTTTCCTGCATTGCCCAGGACACCGCTACAGCTGCAAATTGCCAATGACAGATATGCAAAATGGGGGTCATACAAAGTTCTCAACCATTTTATAAAGGAGACACATATACTGTGTGTCTGTCGGCTTGCTAGAGGTGCTGTGTGACCTCTAAAAACTATTTTCATATACTGAAATATATATTGAATAGCACATATTGCTGTAT
>JAFVLL020007248.1:0-24688 GCA_021397915.2 Tor tambroides | reverse complement strand
ATGTGTTTTTTTAACTTTAAACCACATAAACACATTGCATTACACCAAATACACAAAATATTGTTCTTTTTAGCAACGTCATATGACCCCTTTAACTGTTACTGTATTTGTCTGACTTGAACTCTTTAGGATCACTTGCTCTTGTCCTTAAATCAAAACTGATAGATATTCCTTTCTACAGCTCACTCTACAGTAGCCATTGATTGGGATTCAGACACAAAGAAATTGTGCTACGATGACCAGGAGGCTGAGGTAGTGATTTCTATTGCGCAAAATTGTTCAAAATTACACTACTGTTAAACCGTTTCTGGGACTGCAGGATTTTTTTTTTTTTGCTTTTGAAAGAAGTCTCTTATGCTCATCAAGGCTGCTTTTATTTAATCAAAATACAGTAATAATAAGTATATTGTGTAATATTTTATTAAATATATATATATATATATATATATATATAAAATAACTTTTTTTTTCTCCTATTTTGATGTCATTCAGAAATCATGTAATTTATTTCTGTGATGGCAAAGCTGAATTTTCAGCAGCCATTACTCCAGTCATCAGTGTGATGATCCTTAAGAAATCATTCTAATATGCTGTTTTCAATGTTGAAAAGAGTTGTTTAATATGTTAGTGGAAATGATTTGTTTTTTTGTTTTTTTTCTTCAGGATTCTTTGATTTATTGTCACTTTAATTTTTACAATTAAACAATTTAAAACACTTTTACAAATCTTACCTCAATGCGTATGTAATACTGAAATTTTTTGGTACAAGTGCACGTACCATTACACTGTATACCATAATCCTCGCAAAAACTGACTAGTCAACCATCTTTTCTTTATCTACCTGCTAAGTCTCCTCAAACATTGATGTGAGGTCTCTCCCCAGGCCTATGACAAGCATGAGAGCATGCTACATGCTCAGAAGAAAAAGACTACAGTAGCTTTAAGAGAATGCATTGAGCTCTTTACTACAATGGAGACCCTAGGAGAACACGACCCCTGGTGAGGAGGATGTTCAGATCATTACACATTATGGCATTTACTGCCCATGTTTCCAAGGTGAAATGACTTACTGAAGTATTACCACGTTTAGTCCAGTTTAAATGATTGCTGTGCTCCTCTGAAGGTATTGCCCTACGTGTAAGAAACACCAGCAGGCCACGAAGAAGTTTGACCTGTGGTCTCTCCCACGCATTTTGGTCGTGCATCTGAAGCGCTTCTCTTACAACCGCTGCTGGAGAGACAAGCTTGACACTGTTGTAGACTTTCCAATTAGGTAAGTCTGTTGCGAGATATATCTGTTGCTGAGAAAATTGAATAACATATATATATATATATATATATATATATATATTTTTTTTATTATTATTTAATAAATGTATTTTTATTATTCCTATTTTTTTAACTACTCTTAAGGCTGTTAATTTTAAATTGCATAATATCTTAAAACATGTAATGGTACTTCAAAAAACACCACTGTGTGTCCTCTTCATGTAAAGTGCTTGGGTAAATTTCCCACCAGATGGCGCCAAAACTTTTCTCTGCATACAGAACATTTTGTCATTGTATGAGGCCTCAATGTACACCTGACTTTAGGTGTAAATTTCTTTTAATACTTCAGATTTTTATTTACATCAGTTTAATTTGAGTTAAAATGTGACATTCATTTATAGCATGTGGAATTTCTGGGTGACTTTTTTTCTCCTCAACATGTTATTTGCCATGTTCATTTGGCTTTGATCCTATTTGGATTTGGTCAGGGTTACCTTACTGAGCAGGATGCAGGAAAGAGTGCACAAAAGTCAGGTGCAATACATTAGGTGTCAGTTTCTGGGAAGCTGAGTCATGCTTGTCTGGACAGACAAAGCCATCCATTGTTCATTTGTGGTAAAAGGAATAGACTAACCCACTGCAGTCTAGCGCATATGTCTTGATTTAAAAAAAAATATGATTAAAATTTAAAGTAAACAATTTGATCAGCCCCACATGCTGTTGGTGATTGATCTTTTGTAGTTTTTGTGTGTTTTTATATTAACTTTACAAATGAACTGTTAGAAATCTTCTGGAATTCTGGTGACTTCACGTTTGGAAATGAATGTAAACTTTCTCACACAGGGACTTGAACATGTCAGAGTTCGTTTGTGACCCCAAAGCTGACCCATACGTCTATGACCTCATTGCTGTTTCCAACCATTATGGAGGAATGGGCGGAGGCCACTGTAAGTCACACTGTTTCCACAACTCTCCCATTATTTTATAATAATGAAATCACGTCCTTACTAGTCATGTCATTAACAGTCATATTAATACATAACTGGGTCGATTCACAGGTTGTGTCAGCAGCCTTTTAGCTTCCCTTTATCACCTTCACTTGTTCACTTTTGCAACCTAGTTGGATGGATTACTACAGAAAGTATAACACAGGGTTGATCATTTGTGTCTGTCATTATATTGCTGGCTGGAATGATAACTTGGTTTGTTTTTGATTGCAAAAGTTCAGCCGTTAAGCACTACGTTTCATTTCCTCTTGCAGACACGGCATACGGCAAGAACAAGATGGATGGAAAATGGTATTACTTTGATGACAGCAGTGTGTCATCTGCAACTGAGGATCAGATTGTGGTGAGGCTACTATGGTTTCCATTTTATTAAAAGATGTGATTTGCCATCCTTTCCAGACTCTCAAAGCATTCCACAGTGGCTTATGAATCTCAAAGAGCCGTTGTTGTCCAATTGCTGGTTTGTACGCTGACTCAACATTGTCTTTTTTGTTGTTCTCCACAGACTAAAGCAGCCTACGTGCTATTTTACCAACGCAGAGATGCGGACACACCATCCAAATCCACCCCCTCTGCATCACTAGGCGGAGCTCCAGAGACCCTGGATGACCACATGGACACCAACTGAGTTTCTTTTAGTCTTTCAAGGACTGGCACTGAAACACAAACTACATAAAGATGAAATCATCAATGCATCAACGCACTTCCCTGGCTACTTCAGTGACTATTAAAGGCTCACAAACAGGCCCTTTGTTTTTAGCTTTATTTTAATTTTTTTTTCTTTCTTTCACATATGCGTCTTTATCAAGAGCCAAAAAAGGATATTAATAATAAATAAAGAGAATTTTAGTTTGAAGCGTGACATGAAAGACTTTATTCTTGGACCTTGATGCCTGCTGATCATAGAAGCTCATTTCTTTTAGTCTGAAATGAGAACAAGGGTGAAACGGCAATATAACCTCTCTTTGGACAACATGAATGTTAGATGAACTAGAGCAGGAGAGGGGAAATGCCTAGACATAGACTATGTATGCAACATTACGCTCATCTGAAATGTTTAAATTATGACTCTAGCTATCAGCATCTTGTAACATGTGCCTCCTGTGAAGAATAGACTCTCTGTGTTTAATAACTTAAGCGTGTGGTGATAAGCACAGAGATTCTCTCGGAGAAGCTTGCGCTCTTATATTAAATATTGTCTCCATGTTTCATTTATCCTATCACAAGCCACGCTTTTTGTTAAATATACCATGCCGAAGGGTGAAATATTTCACTTATAAGGATGCCACAAAATGTCAGGTTTATTATGTTGGTTTTTGGGGGGCTGCTCTCTAATATATTCACACTAACAGCCTTTGATGCCCCAAAAACTGTGAAAAGGGAAGCTTACGAAAATGTGGAACAACGTAAGTCACGGTCGTGCCCGAGCGTGTTTTTTTTTTTTTCTCTCAGATATGATGGTTGTGCTTTGTAATAGTCCATTTTTATTTCTTTTTGGTGGATTTTTCTCTTCTCTAAATGGCTTCGGTCCAGAGGAATATCGAATGTGGTGCTAAATTTATGACACTTGACCAGGTACAAGTACACGACAAAGAGGAACACAAAGAATGGCTGTTGTTCTAATTAAGAGCAACCTTATAGGTAAAAAGAATAGCTTTTATCATTACCTGTAGATGTACATTGGCACATCTGCCATGTGATTAGTTGTGGCATTAAGGTGTGTCAGATGGCTTTAGCAACAACTCAAAGCTCAAACGACAAGTGCTTCATACTGCTAAGAACATAATACACAAAGCATATTCTTTTTTTGTGTGGCAAAACAGCATGCAATTTTTGAATCTGCAAAACTAGATGGTCGTTCCTGGTGTTTACCTCTCTCTATGGTATTAGCAGTCACTGACTGGTAAATCCACTATTGTTGTTATTTGTGGATCCAGCTATCAAATTTAAGACACAAACTGATCATTGACTCAAGCTGTCCCCCTGCAGCTCCTTCATTAGTAAAAACATCCATTTAAACGTTTTTTGTTTTTGTAATTCATAGACCTTTTTTTGCATAGATGTACATGATCATAATCTGGGGCACAGTACATAGCTGCTTTGTGTTCTTCTATTTATCATGCCAACATGTGCAACACCAGATTTTGATTAAAGCCTATTTGAATTGAAAATATAATAAAATGTGGAAGCCTGATTATAGATAATGGCTTTGTTTTTTTTTCTTGTTATATAACATTAGGTAAATCAATTTGCATCCGATGACTTATGAATCTATCATAATGTTCAGGATCAGTCAAATGATTCCACATAGCCCATTATTTATTGCTATTTTATATTATTTTGAATTGCACTAGCAATACCAAGGTTCCAGCAGAATGCAGAAACTGGTAGAAATGTATAAGCCTTGAATGCAATGCAAGTCGCTTTGCATAAAAGCATCTGCCAAATACATAAATGTAAATATAAAATGTTAAATTATTGGCTGGAAAGACTTGCATGACTATTTCAAGAGTTTTGAGAGTACATGGTGAAAATGGCATTGGTTTTGGCTGTTGTAAACGGAAATGGATGTATAAATGTTTACAATTTTCTTATTTAATAATATGTGCATTTAGATATTTTTATGTGTATTGAATGATGTCAGGCAGTCTTATGCTCATCAAGCCTGCATTTACTTGATAAACAGTAAACAATATTATTGTGAAATATTTCAATTAAAAAAACTGTTTTCTATTTCTATATATTTATTCCTATAGTATAATATTTGTGTTTAATATGTCATTTATTCTTGTGATTTCCAAGCTGATTTTTTAGCAGCCATTAATCTTGTCTTTAATGTCACATGATCCTTCAAAAATAATTTTAATATGCAGATTTGGTGGTCAATTGTTAGATTTTAGTTTTTCAAAATGGATTGAAAAAGAGTTTTTATTTTATTTTATTTGAAGGTAAGTGCAGTTGCATGTACTTATGTTTGGCAATTGCATGTAAATATGTTTGGTCGTAACTGCAGTGGGAAATTCTACTCCCACCTCACACACCCACACTAGAGATAAGTTTCCACTGGAACTCATTAATATGGAATGAATCTCTTCAAAGCACCTGATGATCAGTACCGTATTACACAACAGACAAAACCCTAAAGCTCTGTGTTCTTGTCCTTCCACCCTAACTGAAGCTGAAATGAAAAAAGGCAATCTTGAGACTTGAGTAGAAAAACATTTATTGGTCCAAATTGCATGCTGTGCCATACAAGAGCTAAATGAAACTATTTAGTTAGGACTTTTACATGGCATCAGATGTTCCCCACAGACAAGCATGTTTACAGGAGCACCTTCATGAAGTAAAAGTCCAAACACGGCTACATCATGCACATGAGAGCACAACCTGCCATGAAAACCTATTGGAGACCCATATAGGTCAAGGTATGCAATGCAGAAGCTGGATTATTGCTTTATTTTGACACCCAAACCATTTTAGTTGGCTACGCTGAGAAGTTTCTTGATGTCTCCCTCGATGTTGCTGGTCAGGTATCTCCTGCTGTACCGTTTAAATGGCACTCCATCAGATCCAATGAGAAACTTCTCGAAATTCCAAGCGATGTCATTTCTGCAAACAGGACTCCACACAATAAATTTGGGGTCATTCATGAAGGGCATTGGCTCATCGCTCGGGAATGGAAGTGTCTCCTTGAGGAAGACGAAGAGAGAGTGAGCGGCTTTCCCGTTCACGTCGACCTTCTCCAAGAGCTGGAATTTAGGTTCAAAGCCATTGCCAGGACGGACATACTTCAAGGATGGAAGGATCTCTTCATTTGTACAGTTTTCCTAAAAAAGCAAAACAAAGATTGACAGATAGATAGATAGATAGATAGATTTGATTTGGTAAATTTCATAAACATAAAAGCAAATTTTACATAACTGAGTGTTGCTTTAGTTGTTGAGTCTCTTTTATATAGTGTATTAACAATTTATTAAAAATAAATCTTTTATTATTCAGTAAATTTCATACATTTTATATACATAAATGCAAATATGATACAACTCACTTTTGCTTTGTTTATTAAGTCTTTTACATATCCTGTATTAACTATATTTGAACTATATAACTATATCTATGAAGAAATCTAAATCTAATATTTAATTAAATATAGCTACTTTTATTTAGTTATTTATAAAAATAAAAGTATTATTATTATTATTATTAATTATTATAATTATTATATCTATATCTATATTATTATATTATATTTATTATTATATCTTAAACTGCAACCACATAGTAACAGTATAGTATAAGTATCAACATTCAAAACTATAACTGATCTGTTTTATAATACTTCATAATGTAATATAATAATTATATCAGCAATTAATATCCAAATATAACTATGCAAACTAACATTTCTTGATATTTCTATTTTAATGTAAAGTAAAACATTTTTTTAAGTATTATACAATTTACAAATGTTGATTAATGTCTTAATAATAAGTGTATCTGTCAAGACGTTTTTATATTTAGGCTGCCTTTATTGTATACAGATGAACCATCATACATAAAAACAGGTGCAAGACAGCTGGTCATGACAGAAAGAGTGCGCCACAGGCACCTGTTCGGCAGGGAAGGGCTACTGAATCAAACAAGGAGTTTACTGTAAGTCATTTTACCTGATAGCCGAACTGATTGCAGGGAACTCCCAGAATCACAAGCCCTTGATCTGAGAAGCGTTCGTGGAGCTCGTTCATCTGGGTGTAATCCCTGGTGGTCGTTCCTCAAAGAGAAGCGACATTCTCGATCAGGACCACCTTACCCTCTAAAGAAGAAAACTTGAACTCCTCTCCAGTGAGGGTTTTGGCTGTGATGTCGTAAAACGATTTTATTCCAGCCATGTTTAGTATCACAACGTTGTCTCGCAGGTAACTAACTAATACAGACCTAGAAAAGTGACATTTGTATAAAACAGATAAATGTGGGCGGAGTGCTGTGCAGCGACCAATCATGGCAAGACACTGTACGCCTACTTTTAATACACGCCCATAGAACATTAGGGAGTGTCATCAAAGCAAATTTTCCGTCAAAGTGTTCCGTTTGCCGCTAAATGATTTAATATGTTTATCTTCATATCTTTGGGTCTGATGACGTGTTATTTGATGTATTTCGTATTTTAGACTTATAAAGACAGATATAGGTAATAGTCAATACATACAGTAACGTCCCAAAATGATTCGTATATCAATACAGAATTGGGAATTTTACCACGGTCTCTAGATTTTACCAAACACTGGCGCGGGAAGCTTTGTGACAGCCTGATCTTTTAGCCTGTTACGAAAACGCACATTTCATGCTGAAGTCTAAATTTCATCTCCATTTATTAATATAACATCTAAATTAAAAACGTTTAAGATCAGAATCGCGGGGAGTAACGTTCAGGTAAACACTTCTGACCACATTTTCTCTCAAATACGGTCATTTCGTCGAGTTAGTCGAATATCTAATTTAGCTCTAGCCAGCATGAAATGATTGTTTACCATCTTCAGAGAATGGATTCTGGGATTGTTTGAACCAGGATTGTCATTATTACTGAACTGTCAGTTGAGTACACATCTCTAAAATAGCTGATTGTTGTAATCCCAACAGGTCATATCCGTTATTTATCATTTCAATCTTATCGGATCTGATCTGAGTCAAAGATGATGCGTAAAAAGAAGCGCTCGTCCATCACGGTCGATGACGATTCCACGCTTGACGTTCCTAGTAAGTTCCTGATGACGTCACGTATAAACTAAATCTGGAATGGCTAAAATCTGTGTACCTTTAGTGAAAATAAAAAGATTTATTATTGGACTTTTTTTGTTGATGTGTCTTCATTCGTACAGAGACAAAAAAGACCAAGAGCAGTGGACGACCAACAAAGTCTTCAGTACAGGACTCCTACCCGGACTCAGTTTTTGTTCAGTTTCTGAAGGAATCTGGTGTCACTTTGACAGCTGGCAGTACAGCTAATGAAATTGGTAAGATAAATAATGAGAAAGTATGTATTGTATACAATAAAAGTGAAATTACAATGCACACATGCATGTTCATATAAACTAACACATTTATACACATATAACTAACACATTTTTTTAAATAATTATTTTATTTTATTTATTTTTTTCAGCTGTAGACCAAGTAATAGTTCAAAAGCGGCTCCAGCAGCATCTACGAAAGAATCCCAGATTCCCCAATGTGAGAAACAGCTCGTCATTATACTGCTCTTTTTTTTCCATTTCACCAAAAAACTTGTTTTACGTACATTTACATCATTAAATGGCTGTTTTATAGATAATTCAGGAGTTTATATCTGCACTGGAAACATATATTGAAGACCCAGAGAGATTGAGAAACTGTCTGCTGCCTTGTGTGCCATCATCCACTTCACAGCAGGATACCAAGTAATGCACAGATTCTTGTTTTTCCATCTGAAGCATTACAAGAATTCATTAAAATGATTTATGCAGTTGTTTTGTTACTCTTATATGCTCTTATTTGTCATTTTTGTTTATTTTGCCTCTAATAGCAGTTCTGGCTCCTATCAGGAAAGTCTTGTACGCTTGTTGCTTGGAATAGAGATGCTACAGGTAAACATATCAGCTCAATTTAACTCTTAAAATACAAAACAAGAGAAAACTAAGATATATGTTCTTTTCCTTTTCCTATTTAGACTGGTCTATTATTTTATTATATCATAATTATATATTTTAATATTTTTTATATTATCTTTGGATATAGTTTTATTTTATTTATTAAAATATTTTTTTATTATATATTATACTATTTTTCTATATTGTTATTTAAAATAAATCCATTATCTAGTGATTAGATAGTTCATGGAAAATGTCATGGAAATTAATTGGATACTTTTTAGTTTTTAATGTAGTCTTTTTACATATTCTGTTGAAA
The DNA here is from genome assembly GCA_021397915.2 of Tor tambroides. NCBI lineage: Eukaryota > Metazoa > Chordata > Actinopteri > Cypriniformes > Cyprinidae > Tor > Tor tambroides. Next base: position 15,470 of record JAFVLL020007248.1, on the reverse strand, counting down.
TAATTAACTACAGCTATTAATTATCATCATTTATTTTATTCAAAATATTTGGAGGAATATTTTGGGGGGAATATAAGTAATATATATATTTTTTCCTTTTCCTGCATTTAGCCTCAGGTCATAAACACTTTGTTCGAAAAGCTTCCAGAATTCATGTTTGAGGGGTAAATGTCTTTCTGATAACTTTTTATACACAGCACTTTAATTAGAAACACAGTCGTGTAACATTCGCTTATCACTGACTGTAATGTACTCTGTTACAGTGTGAGTGAGGATGGCCTCAGTGTTCCCCGTCTCATAATAAACCAGTTGAAGTGGCTGGACCGAATTGTAGATGGCAAGGTACACAGTCCACTGATATCCACTGAGAATCCTACATGATGAACATGTCCCAGTGAACATCGTAATTGCCAACAGTTCCTTTGTAGCAGACACAAATTTTTGTCATAGCCAAACTGTGGCCGACTGATATGACTGCTGTGTACGTGTAGGACTTGAGCAGTAAGCTGATGCAGATGGTGTCTGTGGCTCCGGTGGAGATCCAGCGGGACATTATTACCAGCCTGCCTGAAATCCTGGAGGATTCCCAGCATGGAGACATGGCCAAAGAGCTGAAGTACATCAGCAGTAGCTGAGCCTGTTATTTTTTGTGCCATTCCCCAATGCATGGAATTAAAGTTGTGTTGTTTTGACCTATGTTTGGTTTAGTAATTATGGCTGGCTGTACTGGTAATGTTGAGTTTGACTATAATGTGGGTGCTTCTTATAATTGTGTATATTGTATTTAAGTGAGTCTGTGTTTGTGTCTGCTCCCTTGTGCAGTGGTTTACTTCAGCAGAACACTCAGCTCACTGTGCCTATATTGGATGCTTTATCCAGTTTGAATCTGAGCTCTGCGTTACTGTCCGAGGTACTTCTAAACATGCAAATATGTTCCCTAAAAAGTATGTGGTCCCAGTGTCATTCTTTTAAATTGCTTTAAAAAAGGTAAAGTTTTATATTTAATGTTTTTGAAAGAAGTAACTCATGCTGCATTTATTTAATCAATAATAGAGTAAAACACAATATTGTTAAATATTATTGCAATTTAAAATAATGTTTTCTATTTTAAGATATTTTATAATGTCATTTATTCCTGTGGTGGCAAAGCTGAATTTTCCGCAGCCATTTCTCCAGCCTTCAGTGTCACATGATCCTCCAAATATAATTTTAATATACTGATTTGGTGCTAAAGAAACATTTCCTATTATTATCAATTTGAAAAGAGTTTCTTCTTAATATTAACTGGTAATTTTTTGAAGATTCTATGATTAATAGAAAGTTTAAAAGAACAGTTTATGTAATTTTTTAAAATGTTTTTTTTAAATATGTTTATAAAAGTATTAATTTATTTTGCCATTTAAACAGTAATGTAAACTATTAAAAATCCTCTGTGTCTTTCTCTCTATCAGGTGCGTGAGGCAGTAATGGGAACTCTCTCTGCTGTGCAGTTAGAGGATCTTCCTGTTGTAGTCAAGTTCATCTTACACTCCATCTCTGCATCTGATGCTAATGAGGTCAGGCATCTAAACAGACCTTTGTTTATGACAGTTTTTTTTTTTTTTTTTTTTTTTTCATTTCTGGTCATAAATATTTCCTTTCTCTGGCAGACAATTTTAAATCAATTTCCTGTAGAGCTGCAGTTATGCTCATGTCCATTCATGCTCCTCAGGTGGTGTGTGACCTGCGTAAAAAGCTGGAGTTGGAGCAGTGTGTTTTGCCAGCAGTGCTGCAGGCCTCCCAGAGTCGTATGAAAAGCAAAACCTTGTCAGGGTGAGACTTTTTCCTGCTTTCTCTTGAATTAAATTCTATCTTCATTTACTTACTTTCATCCATCCATCCTTCGCAAACCCATATGACTTGCTTTATTTCCTGGAAGACAAATAAAAAGTTGTGAATATGTCCATGTTCTGTCTTGTTCTTGGGTTTAATATCACTGCTCAGGTCCTCCAGTGTCCCATCATGCAACAGTGGTCAGGATAGTGTAGCTTTGGTTCTGGAGGTCATAAAGTCAGCTATCCGCTTTCAGAAGACCATCTCAGAGGCTTGGCTAAAAGTGAGTTGAGAGTTCATATAATCTCTATAGCTATTTTTGTTTGTCTTTCTGCCTTCAAGCACTAGCTACTATATTTCCATGCAACTGAAGTTTTAATTTAATTACTGTTCAAATTTTTGATTTTCAGGCCATAGAGAATGTTGATGAGTCAGATGACCATAAGGTTTGATTGATTTCTATCCAAATGTTTTTGTGCGTTTCTCATTAGATTGACACATTTCATACCTGAACATCCAAATGCAGGAATTAACACTACATCTTGTGTCTCTCAGGTGGTTGACCTATTGGTGCTGTTCATCCTTCACTCCACTAATGCAAACCATAGCCGGCGTGGGGCAGAGAGAGTGCTCAAGGTCAAAGTTCGCAAGGGTCTGATTCAGGAAAACCTCTTGCAGAAGACCTTTAAGGGTCATGCTCAGGTATGCTTTCAGTCACATGCTTATGACTGAAGGAATAGACCTAAATATGCTACCTGAAGTGTTGGGTTACCTTGTGCATATCAAGTATGGTGTAAATGTTTCATACAGGTGATGCGGGGTTATTTCCCATCAATTCTGGCTTTAGCTCAGGGACTCTTGCGGTCTCCTGACTGCTGTGTGGTGCCTTTCGGAGGTCACATGTACAAACAGGCCTTCACTGCCTTTGACTCCTACTGTCAGCAGGTAAGAAATACCTCTTAATACCAGCTCACAACAATCACACTGCAAATTTTTATGGACACTAACATTCATTTAAGGACCTGCATTGATGTCCAGTACATGTGTGTTGTGTAGGAGGTGGTGGGCTCTCTGGTCGCACACGCTTGCAGTGGTGTGAGTGGTGAGGTGGATGTGGCTCTTGAGCTGCTCTGTGAGCTGGTATCTCAGAAACCTGCAGAAATGAGCCAGTTCACTGTTTTTGTGAAGGTACAAATGCCTGCTTTGATGTCCATTTGGAAGGAAATATTTTTTTTTTGAGCCAGTTCTTTTCATTAGGTTAGATTGACTTGAATCAGTCTGAATCAAAAATTATTTTTTCCTTTTGTTTATTATTATTATTATTATTTATTCAAACAATTCTGGAGGAATTGTTTGGGTCTTTTTAAGTACGTAATGATATTTAACCTGTTTGCTGGTGTGAATTGTGGGTGTTGTGGCAGGGTATTCTGGACTACATGGACAACCTGACCTCACAGCAGATCCGACGGCTCTTCCACCTGCTCAGTCGTCTGGCATTTGGACAGGAGCAGCATGGAGGACACATCCAGGTGAGAAACACACTGCGTCTTAACGGTATAGATGAAAGTTTTTCAATTAATAGCAATTAATAGAGATAGCTGGTGCAAAAATGAAAATTCTGTCAAATTTCTACATGTCCTTCACAGGATGACATGCACATCGTCATCCGTAAGCAGCTGTCTAGCACGGTGGCCAAGTACAAGCGTATTGGTATTATTGGGGCGGTCATGATGGTGGGCAGTATGGGGGCCTGCAGGTAACGCTCTTTGCTGGTGCATTGCAGTGTTTTTCGATTATACGTCGTCAGTAGGCTTGTGATATTTGATCTTCACTCTTTTTTCGTTTTGTATTGTTTATGTAGAAATAAACCTGATGGCTCTCAAGGTGGCACGCTCCCTAAAGAGACACACAGACAGGTGCGTGAGATGATCTGATGGTTTGAGTGTGTACATTGCCCTTCAAAATTTTGGGGATTTTAGAAAGAAGTCTCTTATGCTCACTGAGGCTGCATTTATTTGATCAAATATACAATAAAAAGCAGCAATATATTAAAATTTAAAATGATTTTTTTCTATTTTAATATGTTTTAAATTGTAATTTATTCTTGTGATGCAAAGCTGAATTTTCAGTAGCCATTCCTCCAGCCGTCACTGTCATGTGATTCTTCAGAAATCATTCTAATATGCTGATTTGGTGCTCAAGATCTATTTTATTATTATCAAAGTTGAAAACTGTTGTGTTGCTTAATATTTTTTGGAAACTGTAACACTTTTTCCTGGATTCTTTGATGAATAGAAAGTACAATGGCATTTATTTGAAATAGAAATTTTTGGAACATTATAAATGTGTTGTCGCTGAACCATGTATCAAATAAGGTTTTGAGTGTTGCTGTGTCTGTAGGTGATGGCTCTGTTGGAGCTGGTACGCTCATGCAGTGAGAGTTCCCCTGAAGCTGCCGCTCTCTATTACGATGAGCTGGCCAACCTGCTGCAGACCACCAACCTGGACCCTTTAGTGCAGGTGCGTGTGGGTTATTGACTGTAAATAACCCTTTAAAACAGCCTTCATTTCCTCAACTTTGATTTTTAAAAAAAAAATGTTTTAAGATCATTTAGTAAAAAATTTTAATTCTGTCTCCAAATGGGTTTGAAATGACATGAAGGTGAGTAAATGCTAACAGAATTGTATTTTAATGGGTGAACTGTCTCTTTAATTGAGTCATAGACAAAAATTAATACAATTCAGAGGGGTCTCTACATGACTAAAAGGTCTTCATATTACGTTAGTATATTAAACTTACTGTGATGGCTGTCGTCCTCAGGCGTGGATCGGGAAGAGTGTGTTAGAGGATTTTCAGGAAGACTTTGTTGTAGACCTTGGACCAGATTTATCAGGGTGAGTGACACATTCAGGGCTCATAAAGAGTAGTATAGTCATTACGACCTGCCTTTTTTTTTTTGTCAAATCAAAGCAATTGGCTATTTCATTTATTTGTTTAAATTCCAGAGTTTTTATGTCTTGACTTTCTCATGACCTCTCCTGTGTGCGTGTCTCTCAGCCCGTTCGTGTTTCCTGCCTCTGTGGTGTATAATTTGGATGAAGATGAGAGTCAAGGAGGAATCGCCATCAATCTACTGCCTCTTATGACTCAAGACCAGCAGCACAAAACAGACACAACCCAACCAGCTGGCGCCAAGAAAGAGAGGTCTTTACTGAATACTCTATGCTGAACTCAGTTTAACTTTTCTGTTACTGTAGACTGTAAAACAAGATGGTTTTTTATGTACAGTACCATAAATTATGTTCCTTGATATATAGCAAGGTTTCCCGAACTGGGATCTGCAGGAGCGTTGTAAGTTGATGAAAAGCTAATAAGAAATTAAATAATAATAAGATTATATGTAAATTAGTAATATGTGAAATAGAAACAGTCAAAATGAAACGCTTACTAACATCAGTTACTTTGTTTACCTGCATGTCGTTTAACTATTCCAATACGGGTTTAGTAGCCGATATTGATATTTTAATATATATAGCTTCATTATATGTGATATATGCAAAATTGCTGAAATTGAATGAACAGTTATTTTATGCAATATTTACTGAAAATTCACCTCAAAATATTTAAAAATCAGAAAATATGCACTTCAGTTATTTGGCTAAGCAAGCACTGTTATTTGTTGATGTCAGTAATCAATACAGTATATAAACCTGTAATCTGCCTCTTTATTTATTTGATCAGTGACGCTGTTAAAGTAGTATTGTTAGTCATTAATAATCCCTGCAATGTTACAATCTGAATGATTCTCTTATTCTCACAGGCGTGTGTCTCCTTTGTGTCTGTCCCCGTTTTTCCGCCTGCTGAGGTTGTGTGAGGAGGTGCAGCACCAGGGGGATCTGGAGGAGATTGATGCTCTGCTAGGTCAGATACTGTACACCTGCCGTTTTTTATCATTTTGTTCTAGACTGTGATTTTTCTTGCTCACTGTGAAAAAGAAAATTTAATTGATTCATCTGTTTTAATTGAAGCATTATGATAAACTGTAAGATTATTTATAACACCACAAGAGGCATCTAAGTTTAAAAAAGCATATTTGGAGAGTTTTGTGCTGTTGTAGGATGTCCTCTGATTCTGACTGATATGGAGGTAGTGGAGAAGGTGGAGAGTCTGTCTAAGGCTGAGAGAGAGTTCCTCTGTTCTCTGCTCTTTTACACCATCAACTGGTTCAGAGAGGTTAGTACACCTTTTCAGTACAGCATAGTACAAAATTCAGAATGACTTTAGAAAGACTTTACAATCACTGATCAATTTAAGTTCTGATATGGCTAATTTGCCTCACTTTAATTGTAAATTAATAGTTCTTTCCAAAATGAGAAGTCTGTATTCACTATTATTTGGAACTACAGTTTGGAATGATGTGTTTTCCATGTTATATAATAATTAATGTATTCTAATATGTATAGTATGCATGTCTGTTTTATGAATGTAGGTGGTGAATGCTTTTTGCAAACAGAATGATCCTGAAATGAAAATGAAGGTTGTAACTCGTATTCAGAATATCACTTACCTTCAGAGTTTACTGCAGACATGCTTGTCAGGTACCAGAGAGACACATTATCTTCGTTATTTTAAGCGATTATCTATCGTTATCTCGATATTGTAAGTCAGAACCTTGAGATATATATATATATATATATATATATATATATATATATATATATATATATATATATATACTGAGAATTTCACAAATCATATATATATATATATATATATATGTGTGTATATGTGTGTGACCCTGGACCACAAAACCAGTCATAAGGGTCCATTTTTACAACTATAAAGATTCAACTATTTGAAAATCTGAAATCTGAGGGTGCAACAAAATCAAAATGTTGAGAACATAGTCTTTAAAGTTGTCAAATGAAGTGCATATTACTAATCAAAAATTAAGTTTTGATATATTTACAGTAGGAAATTTACAAAATATCTTCATGGAACATGATCTTTACTTAATGTCCTAATGATTTGTGGCATAAAAGAAAAATCAATAATTTTGACCCATACAATGTATTTTTGGCTATTGCTACAAATATATCCCAGCGACTTAAGACTGCTTTTGTGCTCCAGGGTCACATATAAATTATTGCATATTATTGTATATATTTATTTACTTTTACTTTTTTACATTTATTATTTTTTATTTTATTTTAAGCAATTTATTTAAAATTTTGATTATGAAGTAATTAAATAAATTTTGTTAACATTGTTTTATGGTGTTAGCTACACCAGGCTACACTCCTCCTCAGGCAAACTTTGATGGAGAGAGTGCTGAAGGGATGATACCCTCTTCTTCAATTGCTCTGCCAAAGAAGGGAAAGAAAGGTATGGCTTCTGGAGAAATCAGCAAACTGATTTGTGTAGTGTTGTCACGGTACCAAAATTTCTGTATTCGGTACCGATACCAGTGAAAATCCACGGTTCTCGGTACCAATTTCGGTTCAGTATGTAGTAAACAAAACCGCATGTCTCTGCCATTCATTCATTCATTCACACAGAGACTCGCAGAACATGCGGGATTCATATTTGAGTTGACTTTTGCGGCTTAATATTTACAGATACTAGTCCATATCGCGATTTAAGTGTAATGACCTACTTTTGATTAATTCATCCAAACTTTGACAAATTCCATGACATTCCGTGTTAAACTGTGAATTCCATTTTTATAACTGGATTCCGTGATTCCGTTCTCATTTTCTGCATCGCGGAAATCACAGGGCCCTACGCGTCAACCGGGTTGACCAGTACTTAAAAAAACCTGGTACTGTGACGTTTTCATTTTTTTAGTACCGACTTGGTATCGAAGTACCGGGTCTTTTGACAACACTAGATTTGTGCTATAGATAGGGTGAGTCTTTCACTGTTTGCATGTGTGTGGATGTGTAGAGTCATCTGGGAGGAAGAGGAAGACTTCAGCGAGTAAGAACTCCTCAGGAGACAAGTCACAGCTGGAGGGGGCCGCAGAGGCAGAGGATTCCCAACAGGTAAAGACCGTACTTATTTCATGTCCATTGGTTTACAGACATTTGTATAAACATTTGGTAAAGTGGACTGTAACACCATAATATTTGAGATGAAGAATAAGTGGTCAATATGGTACTGTTTTGTATTTTTAACATCAATACATTAATATTTTACTATGGTGTCGGCAAGATTTTCATTTAAAGCTCTTAGTATTTGTTTACATTCCGAAACTGACAATTGTTTGTTGTGGCAGGACCATCCAGAGAAAGAGAGCGAGAAGGAGAAAGAAAAGGATGCCAAATCAGGCGTCAGCCTGTCTTCGTACTGGCCGTTCTTCAGAGAGCTGGATGTTGAAGCTCTGAGCGTGCTTCAGTGTGGCCTTCTGTCCCGGACACTGTTGGACACTGAGCTACATAGTAAGGTAAAACGAGTCTGTTTGCTGGTTGGTTCTCAGTATGAGTACATACTTTCATTTTATGCAGAATAACAGAGCTGTTTTGTATGTAGTTAAGGGAGGAAGTGCAGTTGGGCCCTGCAGAATTGCTTTTCCTGCTGGAGGACATGTGGCGTAAACTGGACTTCAGTTTGGCTTCTGCACCAGCCAAAAAGGCTCCATTTCTCAAAGTATGAAAACACACACATTACTAAACCTGTTTTACCCAATCAAACATGACAATGTTGAAACAACATTCTAATCAACCAATAATCAGATGATATTTTATCCAAATAATTAAAAAATAAAACTAAAAGATTTAGTTTTAAATAGCACTGTTAAATGTAATCTTTAACAAATATTAATTTTCATTCTTTACATTAAAATGATGCCAAAATTCACCAAAGTTTGGCATTCTTATAATGTAATTAAATAGTTTAATTTAATAAAAGTGATAAATATAATCTTTAGCAAATCACAACATATTTATTTTTCATACTGTAGATTATAATGATCCAAAATTAAGTGGATTTTGGTGTAATTCTAAAGTAATTAATTTAATTTAATAGCAGTGTTAAGTGTGGTCTTTAGCAAATTTCAAAATACATGTTTTTATAGTGTGAAAACATTTCATTTTGACATCATTATAAAATAAGAGTGTAATTTAATAACAGAGTAAATGTAATCTTAAGCAAATCTGTATTTTGCTTTTTTTGCAGTGAATTTAAATTTTTTTATGTGACTTTATTATGTGGGAGAAAAAATCAATATTTTAAGATTTGCTAAAGGATACATTTTAGAGTGTATTTAACAGTGTTATTAAAATACATTTTAGTAACATAATAACACATTTTAAAGATTAACTTTAATGAATGTTTGGTGACAGCAAAAGTAATCTAAATGCAAAGTAAGCATGAACACTTAAATATCCAATATTGACCCATACCAATAAATTATAAAACATCTCCAATATCGGCTGATAACTAATATGGTATTGAAATATTTTCTGTGGTGTCTCTCTAGAGCAAGGTGGACAGAGCAGTTGGCTTTGCTCACTTGCAGCAGAAAAATGCCAAAGAAATCGCCACCTGCTGCATCGAGCTGGTGCCCACCCTCTGCACACACCTGGAGAACTGCCACAATCACTTTCAGGTACACATGTGTTTCCATTTATAGCCTTGTAAACATGTTCATTATGTGTGCATTAGTGCTGGCTGGAACATTTGATTTTATTGCTCTGTTTGAACGATTGTCCTCACACAGACTCTGCTCTCTGAGCATCAGGGTGTTGTTGATGCTCCTGGTGTGGATGTGAAGGAACAGCAGCTCATGTGTTCAGCCTATCAGCTCCTACTGCAAGTGCTACACACCACGTTCAGCTGGTGAGCATGGACTAGTTAGTCATTAGTTGACTTTCCTGACAAGTACAAAACTTTCTGACCATCTTCAATCACCTGCTGTTCATACTCAGGGCCGGATTTTCTGGTCCAGAGCATCGTGCTCTGCTGAAGAGCGCTCTGGGGGTTCTGGCTGGCCGACTGAAGGAGGATGAGACTGATTTGACCCTGGATCAGCTCAGCAGGTGAAGTGTCAGTGCACATACTTGCTACTTGCTGGACAATTTGCAATGTAACCATCTCTACATGGTGTTTTATATGCTCAGGCATGCTTTTGAGTACCTGCAGAACTTCCGAAGCACAGTGCCCAGCCTGAACACTGCCCTAAGATTGACCCAGCTGCTCATTGTGCTGTCCCAGTATGGATGATCAAATCACAGGACCTACTTAGAACAGATCAGTGCGTTTCCAGTACTACAGTATATGATGTAAAATAATGGTTGCTCTATGTAATACATTCATTGAATGCTATCATTTCCCCCAGCGTCCCTGACGAGGCGTTTCCTCTGTCAGGAGTGGGTTACAGCAAGTGGAGAAAAAGAGCGAGGAAACAAATACAATGATGCTCTTCAAACTCTCCTCAGGTATCTCCTCAGGCTTAATTTCCCATTCAGTTCCGGGTGTTGTTATTGTTAACTACTAAAAATCATTTTCATTAATTAAAATAGGCTGAAATAGGAGTAAATCAAAGCTTAAAATTGTGTAGAAATACTAATAAAAATGACAAAAGCACATAACAAAATTGCTAAAACTTAAACTGAAATTAAAATTAAAACCAAAGATATAATGGGGACCAGGTTTCAATTCCGTTATAGTATATAAATGAAACTAAAATCACAGTGAATTGAGGCGGTAAGCGTATTAAGAGCCGTGGATATGAGATTCTGCTAGGTAGAGGAGAGAGAAATAAGTCAATAAAATGATTTATATGCTTCATGAGTCTCGTTACATCCATTAATCCTCACTTCATGTTAGAAATAGTCTAATTCCTGCATTATACAAGAAGACCGAATTAAATAAATAAAATATTCATAGTGATCTTTCAAATCTAATATAATGATTATAATAATATATTCTTTTACTAATTGAAATATTAAATATTTATGACATTCATAACATCACATGAATATTTAATGTTTACTGGAAAGCATATTCTTAGGTTTGCTGAAAAATCTACAAATTCTTACGCATATCAAAGCAAACCACATTTTGAGAATTTACACCTAGTTAACAGGTTTTGTAAGTTTTACATTCATAATAGCAAGAAATGTTACTTAAGCACCAGATTAGCTAATTAGAATGATTTCTGAAGGATCATGTGACACTAGTAATGGCTGCTGAAAATTCAGCTTTGCCATCACAGGAATAAATTACATTTTACAATATATTAAAATGGAAAGCTGTTATTTTAAATTGTAATAATATTTCACAGTGTTACTATTTTTACTCTATATGTGATCAAATAAATGTAGCGGCGTCTTTCAAAAACAAATTTTCATCCTTCCAAAATATTCCCTAATTAATATATTTAAAAAGAATAAAATAACATGACCTGAAATGCCATGGTTTAGTATTGTTCATATCTGAGGATGTTTAAATCAATTTGGTTTTCTTCTGTAGTATTTATCTGGAGCACACTGATGATGTTCTGAAGGCGGTGGAGGAAATAGCAGGTGAAGGGGTTCCAGAGCTGTTGAATGCTGCTAAAGATGCTAACTCGCGCAGCTGGCCAACACTCAACAGGTACAGCAGGCTGCTATATCAAATTAATTATATGTACATGAAGTAATATTTGACCACTCAGTGTCACATTTGACCAATAAGAATCGGGTATTTCAGAGAGCTGTGTAATAAATGCAGATATCTGTGCTTTGCTTGATGCTGCAGGCAGACATTCCTGGTGTACTACAAGAGCATGATGGCAGAGCTGGAGAGAGCTGTGCGCAAGATTCCTCCCAGCAAACAGATGGATAATCAAGAGGTGTGTGTTTGTTTGTTGTATGGGTGTAGATATTATTTGAATTATTATTTGGGCACCAACAGGAAGTGTAGAGAAAGTCCCAAGTTTATGACTTAAATCTATTCAGGTGCAGAGCGAGAAGCTCTTAACATGGAATCTGGCTGTGCGTGACTTCCACATCCTCATAAACCTGGTCAAGGTACAGAGGCCTTCACATCTTTCCTGCTCTCCCAGTGTGCACATCACGTTTATGGCTCTGTAAACAGCATGTTCTTCTGTGTTTTTTTTGGCACAGATGTTTGACAGCAGACCTGTACTCACTGTGTGTTTAAAGGTAAGAAGCACTTGCACACATGAAGGTATGTTTATGAAAATAATGTCACTTGTTTTCACGTTGTTTTTTATCATCTTGTTCAGTACGGTCGTCTTTTTCTGGAGTCCTTCCTCAAGCTTGGAATGCCTCTGCTTGATTATAGCTTTAAAAAACACAAGGTATTTCTGTCTCATTCATTGAATCTTATGTGTAGTGTTGCATCTTGAGCAAAGTTTGTTTAATAAAGTGAGATTTTAATCATTGCACGGGATCTTCTCAGGAGGATGTCCAGAGTTTACTGAAGACCTTTCAGCTCAGTACTAGACAACTCCACCACATGTGTGGCCACTCAAAGGTGAATGACAGCATCTGCAGTGCATGGTGGACTGTGGAACAAGAGTGGGAGTAAAAATTCAAATGAGAGAGCTGCAAAATAAATTTAGCTTATTGATGTTAAAAGCATTTGTGAAATATAATCTTGTATCTATTATTATTATTATTATTATCATCCCTGTTTTATGGTTTACAGATCAGGCAAGATACAGGGCTGACCAATCACGTTCCAGCCTTGAAGAAAAGTCTGGAGCAGTTTGTGTATCGTGTGAAAGCCATGCTCACACTTAACCACTGCCAGGAAGCCTTCTGGCTTGGGAACCTGAAGAACAGAGACTTAAAGGTGAGATGTTAAACTCAGATGAAGTTGTTCATAGGAAAAGCCACATCATGCCACATCAAATCCACTATAAGGATTTTTTTCTGCACTAGTTCATTAGTTTTTACTTGCCCTGGTGACATAATCAGTTATTTTTGCAGCATGTTTTTAAATTGTCAGAAGAAAATTTATTTTTACTAAATATTAAGATTTTTTTTTAAATTTTATATATATATATATATATATATATATATATATATATATATATATATATATAATATTTATTTATGGGCCCGTTGAATGCTTGAATCTGATTGGCTGACGAATGTTCTAAGGTGTGCAATTATTTTCAGGGAAACGCACGGCGAACGTAGTTCCAGGCATCTCTCGACCGCATTACAGTTCCGTATCACTTCGCCAAATGATTTGCTTTATTTCAAAGGTCCTTGCAGCCTAAAACAGCAAAAGAACCAAAACCCACAATGACACTGGCCAAACAAATAAATATAGTAAACAAAAGGTACAATCGACAGATTATATCCATGTTTTTGCCACAAAATTACGCTTTTATTATGTACGGAAAGCACATAGCCTATCTCTCCCGCTCTCTCTCCCTCACAGACGCGCTAAATAGCGATAGCAATAGCGATTTAAGTAGAAAAACCGGACGAATGCCTTGAAATATACCATCTGATCAGTGTATTGAGGTGTGGCAACCGTAGTATAAGCGAAATAATTGACTTCGGACCGTTGAATTATTAGAAAAATAATGCATACCCGAGGTGTAACGGCCACTCCGCTTCGCGTCGTCAATTATTCCTTATATATATATATATATATATAGGGCACAATGTAGCATTTATAGATAATCCAGTGATGTAAATGTTGTTGTTGTTTTTTTGGCTTTGCAGGGTGAAGAGATTCTCTCACAAAGATCACAGGCAGTTGATGAAGAAGAGGAAGAGTCTTCTCAGTTACAGAGTGAAGAGGAGGTATAATTACTGACTGACTTTGCATTATCCTGCATAATGCATGGACATGTAGTCTGATCAAGTGTTAGCTAAATTGATTTCCTTAATTTGTTATTACTTAAATTTTAGGGTCATGTTGAAAAGATTGGAGTCATAAGATTTTTTTTCTTTCATTTATATATAAATAATATATATCATTCATATATATATATATATATATATATATATATATATATATATATATAAATGTAATTTATTCCTGCGATGTCAAAGCTGTATTTTCAGCAGTGATTATTCCAGTCTTCAGTGTAACATGATCTTTCAGAAATCATTCCAGTATGCTGTTTTATTGCTCAGACGCTCAGACCATACTATGTTCAGTACACATGACAGATCAGTTCAGTTACGTTTCATTAATAGTTGTGTTCTTTTTCATATTTAAACTAATTTCAAACATATTTCATTAACATAAAGTCATCACCTGCTCAAGCAGCAGTATTTTGTTATCATGCGTGTCACTTAAGTCACAAAAGCAAATATACTGCATGGTTATAATTGCCTTTAATAGCCTGTAATGAATTTTGCTTTGCTTGTTTTGGGAGTTTAATTTCCTCATGAGATCTTTTATGAGAAATTTTGTGATGTCTTTCACTTTGTGATGCTTAATTCAGTCTGTTTTGACACAGGAGAGCGACTCTGACGAGAGGAACAATGGACAGGGAGAAGCGGAGGATTCAGATGAATCAGACTGAAATAAAGCAAAGATTGTTGTACATTAGCACATGTTCAGTACACTATTGTTGCTTTATTACTACATCAAATTATTTTGCGGATTTGTTTTCTGATTAAATGGAAAAGACTTGGATTAAAGCTGTTGTGCAGTGTTCTGTTAACTATAATCAAGTGGTTTTCTTGAACAGCTCTAATTGTATTTGCATGTTTTAATATGCTCATTGTTATTTGTTTTTCATATTCAATACAAATGTAAATGGTAATAAAAAATTTGTCAGTTACCTTAATTCTTTTGTAAGTTCTTGTACAATATTTGACTGTATGATAGAAATGCTGACAATTCCACATATTGAAATTTACATTATTAAACCTTAATTGGAAAAAAAGCCTTTAAAACAACTATTTGTTTCAGTTGACAGCGTCGAGAATGACTGACTCAGTTTCAGAATCGAACTGTTCGAAAGAGCCGATTCTCTGAAATGAGTCGGACTTTCCATCACTATTTGGGTGGCTCGTTTCAAGCCGACCCTCTGAGTCACAGTCACATGGTGCATCCAGGAAGCAATGCGTACAGTGTTTCTGTGCAGAGGAGGATAAACAAACGCTCAGCTGTGTCAATAACAAAACTAAAAGACGGGTGTAAACGGACCTGCAGTAAAGCGTAGATACTGTAAATATAATATCTGCAGAGCGACACGGATGTAAATAGGCCTGTTGGGAAAGCGGAAGGATTGATTTTGTGTGTGCCATCACAGTAACTGAAAACTATTCAAACACATTGAGCGTTTTTGTGCTTGATTTTCTGACAGCTGGGAAAAAAATGTCTGACTTTGTCATTTTACTGCTGATTCTGTTTTTGGTTATTTGTCTCATCTTAACTCTGGTGGGCTTCGTGTTCTACACCGGTCTTTTCTCTGAAGTCGTGATTCGGACTGGAAATCCTCCGGTGAAAAACATCACGATTGCATATAAGTTCAGAAAAGGATCGTACAAGGCCAGCGGAGCCGATTTCACGGAGAGCTGCAGTATCGGACCGAAGCTGTCTTCTGTCGGTGTATTTTACGATGACCCCAATCAGGTGAGTAACGTTAGCTCAGTTTTTTTTTCTGATTCACTGATTCCTGAGGCAACTTTTTTTTTTTTTTTTTTTTTAAAAAAACAACATTTCCACTTTA
>JAFVLL020007247.1:0-78769 GCA_021397915.2 Tor tambroides | reverse complement strand
CTGTACGCTCTGAGCTTTTAAACAAACCAAATGCTTTTAACAGACACAAGTCTGCTGACAGATTTGTGAAGGAAGTGGCTGCTTTTAGCTTAGATTAAAACATATGGATGTGAAAATAAAACTTTACATTAGTTTTATTTTAAGTTTTATCCATCTGCTGCCTGTGACGTCAGTTCACAAAAACTAAAGAACAATGCAACTTTCCAAAACAAGCTCTGTGTCTTTCAGAAGTGGTCCATTGAAGACCAACATTTTTAGCTTATTTTTATAAGCAAAAAACCCAAAACAATTAACTTCATAACCCTTCAGATGGAATGCATTGCACAAATGCTGATGTTCAGATAAAATGTCAAAATTAATAACTAATAGAACTAATAAATAAATCTTTCAAAATTTGTGGAAATTAATGGTCATATGCATTTGTTAAAGGCATGGCTCATTGTTAAATTGTGCCTCTATCTACATGCAGTCCACTGCAGCTGATATGAAAACTAAAATTATGATTACAGGGACAGATTACTGATTAATAAAGACTTCAAATGACATCAAAAATGATTTATAAACTAGTACATTTTGATGTTTGCGTCACATAAAGAGCTCCATATATATGGCTTTTCTGATGTTGTAAACTTGCTTGATACAGCTTTATACATGCAATGCTCAAGTACAGGTACAAGTCATATGAATCACGAGTCACGACACTCGACAAAAGACACTCGATAAAAAAGCTCAAAGACTGCAATGCTGAGTGCTTAAGTATGGATACGGGTCATATGAATCACGAGTCACGACACCCCATAAAAATGCCTGAAGACTTATATAAGCAAGCTAAAATGGCATGGTTGCTTCAGTAAATGCATTTTTTTTAATCTTTCATTAACATTTGTTAACAACATTGGTTAGCTTTAGGGTAGGGTTTTAGGGTTTTGTAATTTTCTACATCATTTTGCATAAATGTTGCCACAGGCAGGTATTTCCAATGAGCCTATTAGGTGTACATGTTAAAATCAGTGCTATACCAGAACACAGGGAAGAGGGAGCTCTGAATAGATTTCTCCCACTGTAACATCACACTGACTATGTCTTAAATCTCAGATTAATTTAAAAATTCTCCTTATGTCTAACACTATTGCTTTCAACCGTCCTTTGCCAACCCCTTACTGTGAAAGTAAATGCTCTTATACTTATAAGAGTCAAGTCCTCAATACATACTAAAGCACTTTGCCATTGTGCTGCCTTCTTGTGGAATCATTTATATTCTAATGTCTGATATTCACACTGAGCCAAGAGCTTAGAATCATTTTAGCCATGCTAGGACTTTAAGACTTGTCTTTGTTTTGGAATGGGGCCAGTATCAGAATCATAGTCATCTGTCATCTTCTCATTGATTGGCTGTGTTTTGCTTGCAAGTCATGTTGGTGGGACTGCATCTTCCTTGTGGTGTTTCCCTTTGCAATGTATCCCTTGGTTATGCTGCCATGTTGGTCTGGGAGAATGCAAAAGTTCCCTCATCATTACCTGACTAATTGTCCTCCCTTTCAAAGCTCCAGAGACTATTACAGTATCTCATTTATCAGACCTACCATGACTGGACACAATCTACCCTGGGATCTTTCTGACCTTTGGTATAATTTGTGCAGCTTTTACTCCAGGCCACATGCAGATGCTCCCAACCTACCTTCAGCCTGTCTTCTAGTTTCTCATGAGACCTGACCTTTAACCTCAGTATCATTCCATGTGTGATCATGCTTACTCTGTGCATTCAGTGTCATTACTTATATTTTTTAATGACATTAACGACTTGCATTTTGGCTTAAAGCATAGTTGGGTTCATCCATTCCCCTTTCTTCTATGAAAAGGAGGTTGTCTTTTGCATGGTACCTCATTCTTGCTTGTTGTGTTGTGATACCATTA
Source organism: Tor tambroides (assembly GCA_021397915.2). Classification (NCBI taxonomy): domain Eukaryota; kingdom Metazoa; phylum Chordata; class Actinopteri; order Cypriniformes; family Cyprinidae; genus Tor; species Tor tambroides. The sequence goes on along the minus strand of JAFVLL020007247.1, from coordinate 76,855 downwards.
GCTCTTTGGCAATCCTGAAGTTATAACACTATATATTTGTGGATGTGTGTCAACGTATGTGGACAGTTTTCATATAACTTAGCAGTCTGTTCTTTCTCTCTACTGTTTTAGACTAAAAATAATTAGAGGGATGTTGGCAAAACCCTGTCAGACCTCACAGAGCGGAAAAGGTAGAAATCAATAGTCTCATACCAAAAAAAGCCCCTCTCTGTGAACTGAAATCAATTACAGCTTTTAAGTCTTCTCAGTTTCCTGTGGAGTTTATTTATTTATTTTTATATATTTATTTATTATTATTATTTTAGCAGTTTAGGAAATGTTTGGCAAGTAACATTATTGTTTGGAGGCATGAAGGGAGATATATACTGATAACAGGATAAGAACTTTCAACCCAATCACACAAAAAAGTTGAAAATTTGTATTTAGTTTAGGTATTTTTGTTGTTAAGTTTAGGCATGGGGTAGAATTATGGGTCTAAAATATGGTCATGCAGAATAAGGCATTAATATGTGCTTTAAATATACTAATAAACAGCCAATATGCTAGTAATATGCATGCTAATAAGTTAAAAGTGTTGCCATGTTATGTTTTAGGAAATGTCCGTGAACTTAATGGATAATGTCCTGGAACAAACGTACCACCTGTTCTGCTTTTTTATGGATTTTATTCTTACTGTGTATAAATGAAGTCATATCATTGCAATGGAATAATTTTAACAATAGGGTAACACTAGAAATGGCTCCCTAGCCAGTGCACTGACTACTGAACTAGGAAACCCTCAGCCTCTGTAGTACCCAGTTTCAGAGCAGGAATCAAATCCCCAAAGACCTTGTAGCAGATGTTGTTAAAGAAAACACCTGATAGTGAGCTCACTAAGTATTTGCCTTGGGTCTAGTGTACAACTTGTGATTGGATTAGGAGCATTTCCCACCAATATCTTCACTGGCTTTTTGAATGTTTGTGAAGGCATGGAGGAACGGCAGCCAAGCAAGGAAAGCAAAGTGATGATAAGGGAATTTCGGGTGAGCAAAAGCACTGATGTGAACAAACTTAATATATCTAACTCTTGAGAAGTCTCCTCAAAAACCTGAAATAACCACTTGAAATAGTCCTTCTGATGCTTAGAAATCTGGCCTTTTGCACCAATTTACTTATTTCAGAATCTTAAATATTTTTTGTTAATTTACCATTTCTTTATTTTAACATTAAAAACCTAAAGCTTTCTGTTTGGACTTACACACACACACACACACACACACACACACACACACACACACACACACACACACACACTCCTTTTTTATGTCTTAGCATGTTGCCTTTGCCCAAAGGCATAATTTATGAAGGTAACTGTTATTATTAAATGTTTTAACAACCTCTCATTTACTTGAAGCTTGAAGCTATGTGTTGTCATCTTGGGTTAAGATTAATTTTATTCATGAGAAAATTAATTGAATCTACAGTTGCATTGATATGGATGGTCTGGCTGTGCCCATATTTGCGTAACATTTCATGGCAAATGTCAATATAGATCAGTTTGCATCACGCAGGCATAAAATGTCAAATTATCATATATTTGGTGTTTCAGAGGTTTCTGTAGACAAAAGATTCCTCTAGACACAGTTTGCAGTAACAGGAGAAAATGGTAAATCAGATATCATAATAGTGAGAGCTACCAAATGAATGAGAACTATTACATCCATTTCTGTGTACCCTTTAGTATGTGTAAATGCAGGTATATATGATTACTTACAGCCTTCGGGCACCCAAGAGTCCATCAGTCATCAGGGCGTTGAGATGATGCTGTTTGTGTGTTTCTGTGACAGAAAATCGATGGCTTTCTCCACAGTGACTGTTTGCCAGTCCAGGCAATAACGCTGTGAAAACTGAGTGTCTGTTTTAGTCAATGACCAGCACTGAAGCCCAAGAAACGGGTATGGAAACGCAGATAGAGAGAAAGAGGTCAAACACGGTAGATCAAGTGTATGTGAATCTATCCTCTCTTTTGTCTTTTCTCAGACATTTGTTCCATTATTGGCTAAGCAAAAACACTTCAACTGCTTCTTCTCCCAAAACACCTTACTTAAAGACCACTTTATGGTGTGGAACTTGATCTCAATAATTTTTAGCAATGTATTATCCATTGAAACATCAATGATTGAGACACCAGTGAATCCTGTGTTTAACAAGGCTTTATTAGTTTGCTAAAGGCTACATGTCTGAATTTTCAAAGTCTCATGAAAAGTTTTACTTTTCAAACTGACAGCCTGATATGAAATGTAGTACAAGTGCTTTAAGTACAAAGCAGTTATGACATTTTAGCTTATTCTGGTCAATATAACGCAACAGCTTAATGACACATCTTCCACTTTTCTTTTTGCTGCGCTCCTCTTCCTTCTTTCAATCTGTCCTCCACACTCCTTTTTGATCTTAATAATAGGTCAAGACTAGACCTGCGTTTTTCTGAAAAATGATTTTAGGGTACAACAGAGACATGTTTGAGAAGACACTTAACAGTAGAATATATTGTTGTTTTGAGCGTTTCAAAACACAGCACTCCGTGTGCTTGATTTAGCATGTGTTTGATTTTCTTGCTTCTGTAACCATTGTAGAACTAGTGGACCAGCACTATAACTGTTTATTGTCTGTGCGTTTCACAACTGCTGTGATTGGTTTGGCTTCATAGGTGTTTGACAGAGATGAAGTGCTTGAGCATGTGTTATGTAATGTCCGCTTTGTGTCTCTGAACCCAGTGTCAAAGCCATTACCAGAGAGGACGCTGGGAGTATCGGGGGGCTTGCAGCCAGAATCTCTCCCTTAGAGGTCACAGATCTGGAAACAGTCTTTCTGTGCATATGCTTCCCTCATCATGACCACAGACTGACTTCATGTCAGTGAAATCAGAGCAGGCAGATGACTCACTTAATAGCTTACAATTTACAGCACAAGGTGCCTGCAGAAGTGCGGATGGACTGCTAGCGGGTAAGGATTGCCAGAAGATGTAAGAAATTGCACCTGGGTGCTTGTTAGTGTTCAGGTGTGTGTCATTATGTTCTCCATTGCCCTCTATTGCATGAGTCCCGCTAGTGCTAAGAACAGCTTTATTTGAGAGGCAGGTTTACCAGGAAGCTATTTAGTATTAATGCCAGTGCTACAAATACATATAGACAAGCTTATTCCCATTATTTGCTATTTAATTCGGCCTGTTCTACTGTCTGGTCAGAAAATTACCTAGATAAGTTTGCACCAGCTGTTCATAAGATCTTACTTAAATTGGAGAGTAAAGTTCACATTAGAGGCTTACCAGCTACAGTAGTTTGTAGCTAACTTTATTTGGTTGGACCATTTGTTCTTCAGGCAGAATATAGCTAGTGGATCATAAGTTCTACCAAAACAGACTCAATAGGCGTATAATCGTTTGAGGGAGTTTATTCTGTAATAAAAGCAAAACCAGCAAATAGATCTCCAAGTGTCTTGGCATAGGCCTCATCTCTCGTCCAGGTCTCGAGGTTAACCGGCAGGTCGTGCTTGATGTAGGCATGGCCTGAACCTACCCCCAGACGAGTAGATAGGGACCAACCTGGTGGTGGTGGTGGGGAGGAAGGAGGGGAACTTCGATGAACACCTGCGAATGGCAGAAAGGAAGGTAAGACGAGACTTTTATAATTCAAGCAGAGCAGTGATTGGCTCTACTAAATTAATGATGTATGCCGTGAAATTTGAGTCCTTCCGGTAGAACTTACGCTACGCTTTCATTTCTCCATAAAATAATATGTAGTCACATAATTTGTCATTTTCCTTTAATTATTTAATAGCAACCTTCAAATATGTGAGCAGAAGTTGTGTTGAAATACTGTGAATTTCATTTCATCCTTGATTCTTTTTTCACTCATAGCTCATGGTAAAAAATATGTTTCTACTGAAATATGATACTACTTAATTATGAATAAAATAATAGGTATTTTAATATGTCACATTCAGAAACTGTAAGAGTGCACCTTTTAAAAATGATCAATAAGGATCAATAAATAAATACTAATGAAAAACCATTATAAATTACACTTCATTATCATGATTGATTATATTTTATGTTCACCAAGGCACACTGTTTAGGTCATAATGTTCTCTCTTAAAATGAAAACAAGGGTAAATGTTAACATTATCATACAGTATATGTCTAAATGATTAAAGTCTATAGTTTTTATTTTGTTATATGAATTTGTTAATGTGAACTTTTCTTTTTATAAAGGTCATGTTAAAACTGTTTTGATTTTTTTTATCATGCCTTCATTTAATTTTGCTACTTTTTAAAGGCCTTATATATTTTATAGTTTTACCCTTGATGTTTAATTTTAAAATATGAAATTCCATCATAAAAAATTTAAATTACTGCATTTTAAAACTACATTCTAAACAAAAGAGTAAAATAAGCATGAACTATTTAAATACTTGGTGTGTGAAAATTATTTTTACACAAATTACCACTGTGCTTCAGGCCTCATTTCCATCATGGCCAACAATTATGCCACTAGTAGTTTTATCAAAAGTTTTATTAAAAGTTAGTGTACTTGTTTATCAAAGACAAAAAAAAGTGTCAGCAAAGAGCATGCTTAAGATGCAACGTGCTGTCAAACAAAATAAAAAATTTAAACTATGGTGGAAATGTTCATGACAGATTTCTCCTTTATATAGCTATGCTGTTTGACATTGTTAGTGGACAAATTAATAGAATGTGAGACTGTGAAAGTGTTTTTTTTTTTTTAAAGTTTGTTTTCTAAAAGTCATGCAAACACGACAAGATAAAATTGCAGAAATGTGTGCAGTGTATATAGTTCTGAAGGAAATACCTGCTTGTGGTGTCATTTCTGCAAAATATTACGGAACTTCTTGCATTTTTTTTGGCAACATTTTCAATGTGAAATGTCCAGTGAGTGGTGCTAATATTTTGTTCAATTTTATCCGAAACAGAATGTGAATCTGGCAGTGACTTTTTACATTGGTTGATGTATCGTGGCAGTTTGAAAAATGAACTATCACTATCTGGCGATTTGGGCTGCTCTATGCTCTATTGCGTTTGAAAATAATGTACCACCTACACAAAATCTAACCAATAGTGTTAACAAAAGCAAAAGTGAGGTGAAATGCATTTGCTGAAGCAACCTTGCCATTTTAGCTTGTTTCTTCAAATGTTTGAGCCCTTTTATCATGACTTATGTTTCATGTGGCCTCTGAGTGCTCAACATGGCAAGTGCAGCGCTATACCAGGTGAGCTACTGGGCAAATTTACTTCAGCAGAAAAGCTAAACATATGGAGCTGGTTATGTGATGCAAATGTCAAAATGTATTAGTTTACAAATAATGCACTATGGCAAAACTGTTTTGAGGTCATAGACAAAGGAACAGTGTGGGAAGTCTTTATTAGTCTTTATTAATCTATAATCTGTGCTAAAAGGAATAAAAGTTGTTAGTGTTTTGCTGCCTCTAGTGTCCATTTCAATTGGAAACTTCATTGAATTTTAGGTATTATTCTACTTTATTCTATTCCTCTAAGGCTACCTTTTAAATGACAACAATTATGGGCCTTTAATTAAATTCTACCTTAAAAGTGCAAATAAGTATTATCAGATCTCTTCTTGTACTTTTAAGGTAGAATTTAAGAAAGGGAGCAAACATTTTCTTAGAGTGCACAGAGCATAAATTATTCAGTGGACTGTGTGTGGTTGTAGTTATCTGTCTCAAAGGTCATTGGTTAGGTTAATTAAATTTTATTCACTTGTTTTGCATCAACATGATACACACTCTGCCATTTTCTCAAAATTACTACATTCTCAACATTGTTAATTATAGAAAACAAACAATTAGATTGATTCAATAAGTTGAACAGATTTTCACATAGCCCAATGATTTAAAATGATTTCAGAATTCTTGCATTGGAGTACAGCATGCCCAAGGCCAGAAGATATTTCAGCAGGCCACTGCAAAATACCATTTCATCATCAACCTTGTCCAAAGTCAAGTATCCTCTCTATGCCTGTTGTGTCCACACAAATTAATTTTGGAGTGACTATGCACAGACTGAAAGAGAAGATAGATGGAAAGATAGATGGAGAGGGGAATACATTTTAACTGACAGTACACCCCAGGGAAAAGCTTCAGGCCAGCCCTGCACAGGTTTGTATAAATCAAAATGGTTTTGTGTGGCCAAATCATCTTACTCATCTTCTTCTGTAACCTAAAAGATGATGTGATGGTCCCCCCAAGGTGCAGAGAGATGTAAGCTACAGATGTGGCTGCAAAAAAATAGACTTATTTTGGTGTGTGAGCAAACATTGCGCAATATATACTCATGGCATGTTCAGTCAACTGTCCTCCTGGGTTCTCTCTATCAGAGCATTGCTGTTATCAAATGAAAGCTGGCAGGAGCATAAATTCTGCTTTTAACATTTCTAATCATCTCAATTACAAAGTGGGAAAAGATGAGCATAAGATCATGAGCAAGATGAACACTAATAACCAGTGCTATTGTTACAGAATCACAAACTAGTATTTTTTTTGACCTGTGAAAAAAAAAATATCATTTTAGAAAATAAAACATCTCATCATATTCCAGAGTGCTTTCTCACTCTGACAGGAAAAGGGTAGAAGTGTATTTAGAGCTAAATTGTCCACAAAGATTTTCCTAGTTAATATATTCATGTGTTTTCATCACCTCTTTATTTTTTCCTGCATTGCGAGCATCAATAATGGCATTCATCTTCTCATTTAGACATGGCGCCTGAGGCAGTCCGATAAACAGAAATCATTTGCATAAATATGAAACACCTCAGTTTTGGAGTGGCATGGGGTGATCTAATGAACCCTCCTTCTCCTGTGTGAGGAAAGAAGGAGATTGATTCCTAAATTAGACAGACAGGTTGTTTTCCATTGCTCTGACTGAGGCAGCCGTATAGAATATTTCTTAAGTGCATGTAATATATAGACTTTGCCTGCGTCTTTATCATTTATTTAATCTGGAAGCGTGCCAAACTTGTGGTCAGACTATAAAATGGCATCTAAATCAAACCTATTTTAAGATGCAATGTTAGTCTTGTTAACAAACAAATAGAGGCTGCAAGATATTAAAACACCCACACTTTCACTTACCTCAAGATTAATTAACCCCTCTTGGTGATAAACATATTTGTTAAGTGCTCATGCCGCACACCCTTTACCGTGGTTCCATGATCTAGTATTCAGGGACACCAGTGTGCACTAGACATCCTTCAGCTCTCTGCATCTGATGTCTTCGATCTCACACCTAGACACCTGGAAATGAGCAGGGAGCAGTTACAGATAACAGGTACGTATAAATCCAGAGTTTCAGAAGTAGCTTTCCTCATAGCTGCTTTGTTGTACGTCTCAGGTGTGATTGATAGTAATTGATATTCTCTCCCAAGAGACATGAGAATCTTCTTACCCTGGAATTGTACATTCCCTGATCAAAGAATTGGCCAAAGCCTGATGCATTTACTATGTGAGCTGTCTCGGTTGATCAAAGTGATTACAACTCCCCCAAAATACCCAGATAATGCAAAAAGGAAATCAGCTTCTTTCTTACAGCAAAAACATCTGCGTAACTGCACTAAAGCCTGGTTATGTGTTTTGTAAATTGTGTTTAATATATAGGGCCACAATTCACTCCAACACTCTGAATACAGCAGGACACATCATTCTGCTTTTCCCCACACTCATTCATGCCTTTCATAATCCACTCCTTTAGTTCCTCTGCCACACATTTCTTTCTTGTTGCTACTTCCCTCTGAGTCATCTCGCTGTTCTTCATGATGGAAGAAGCAAGGAACCAAAAAGAGAGCGTTGATTGAGATCACATGTCATTCAGATTATCGATAATGATAGGTTGTGGGCAAGATGGTTTCAAATACGCACCTCTTAAACAAAAATGCTGGAAAAAGTGTTCTGAATTTCTGTTTCCATTTGAATTGTAATTTTGGTTCAACACAAATCCATTACGTTACAAAAGTACTTGTTCTTTTTGTTCTAGTTCAGTAATTCTGTTAGAAAATGTTATTTGTTCTTGCAAATTAAGCAGAATGGATGCATAACTCTTTTACTAATTGTAATTTATGCCATTGGTGGGAAGTACAAGCAGGTGTTGACTAGTCACTGCACTGGCTTTTGTACAGTAATTGCTCATTTTTAGGGGACTAAAGAGGATTTATGTCTTTCCCTCAGTAGTGAATGCTGTTTGAGTTCCGAACATAAAATGTAGCAGGATCTTATGAGTTTGTTTTTTGTGCAATGTTGATTTGTGTGAATGACCAAAATACTTGAAGCCAATGGGAATGCGTCTCTGTTGGCATACATCTTCACAGCATGTTGGGGGTGTTACTTCAAAATTTTGTTCAATTTTTTCAATTTCATTTTAGGGATTTTCATTTCAGTGCATCACTACTGAGACTATTTTTAAATCCATTTATTCAGATGTATTTATTTTCACTATAATAAGCATAAACCCTATCATTTCAAATGCATGAAATGTGAAAACATGTAATGTGGCTATAGATTATAGTATGTGCATGTACTGTCAATGCATTCAGTTTCTCTCCCCATCAAATATCATGAAGCACATGCTGTGAGCTGTAAAGCCTCTGCCCAATTTCAGTTAATGCAACAAAACAAAAATGATTCATGTAGTCCCAAAACAATTGGATTAAGTAAACTTGTATTATTATTATTTTTAAAAATTTAAGTGGATTACTTAACATGCAATGAAATTAACTTGTGACAAAATGATAAAAAATGTATTGCTTTAATGTAAATTGAACAAGTAATAAAAACATTTTCGAGTATACACTTGATTTATGCACATCCGTATGTTATACAGCTGCCTGTATTACTCAGAATTGTTCATGTAAACACCTTATTCAGAATATCTACCATTAATAAACATTCATTCAGACCTGTGCATGTCCAAACAAAGGTAACTCTGGGTGATAGTAGTTACACAGTGTGAGAAGTCAAGCTGTTCAGTGAACAAGAGTCTCATGCCCTACATTCTGCAATTCATCGCACTCTTGTCTGTTATTGTTAAAGACATGAATGAGAATTAATGAGCTGGTTAAATTACTGCCCACAATTACTAAACTGCAGTATAATAAATGACAAGAGCATCTCCATTATTTCCAGAAGAAATTAGCAGGAAATATAGAGAAGTGCAGGAAAAGAGTATTAGCTTTTAGTGGGGTCATAAATTGAGAAATCAAATTTTCCCTGATCATTTGACATATGAGAGGTCACTATATTATAAAAACATATTGTAAGTTTCAGAATTCAAAACTTTTTCAGTAGTCCAAAAGCAGCTTTTATTGAAACCAAGCTGCCAAAACGACTTGTTTTCTACTTCCGGGTTTTTATTACAAAACAGTGATGAAAGCAATCAAAAAACCCCTCTCTTTATAATCACCGGAGCTGTCAATCACAAAGCTCACTGACTGCACTCTTCCATTATAATCAATGATACAGTCTACACTGCTCAATTAATCTCTTATTTACATTGTTGGGACATGAAGTTCTCATAGCACGCTCCAAATCTGATGTTCTCACTCTGTATTTACCAAATATATTTTAGGACAGCCATCCAGGGAGAGTCATCGCAGAGTAAATCATGTGTGAGAGGCATTTAAAACTTCTTCTCTGTCAGTCGGAGTGGCTTAGAGTGGTTGATGCGTGGAAAGAAGTCAGAAGTGGGGCGCGAAGGAGAAGTGAAGCAGCACTTACTTTCACCATAAATCTTTCTCAAGCTGAGTGTGTGTATGATTACGTGTTTGTTGGGGGAGGAGGCGTGGATCACTGTCAGCGTTGCTTCCTGGGGGGAGATTAATAATTCATGAGAGGGTTGGTGAGACTCAAAGATTCGCCTGGTGTGTCAAGACTTCGTTACACGTCTTTGCGTGTTTGTATGCCGCAGCGCGACACGTAACATTCCCCTCACAGCGAGGATAAATGATGGGACCACTTCTCTTTTGCTCTCTGATCTCCTCATAAATATAAGATGGACTTTCTGTCTTCAGGTCTGTCACCACTGAAGCTTTGGAATGTCTTGAGTGTGTTAGACAGGCTGCTGCTCAACCTTTTTTCAAAGAAAAAGTCGACAAGAGTTGTTCTAATGTTCAGACTAAACAAAATTGGGACGAGGTCAAAATGTCCTCAAAAATTTACCCCCAAGGTTCACCTCAGTGTTTTTCTTTGAATGGAATGCTGTCAGACTAAATTACTTTATGATTCACAGGACCAATTCTGTTTAAATCTCAGAGCTGCTTTTGAATAGCCGGTTATCAGAAAGCAGACTCCGACGGCCTCTGATTTTCTAGTGCTTTCTCTGTTGAGATGGATGTATTTGTTCAGTGGAAAAGTCAGGTAGGCAGTTTTGTTGTAGTACAGAACTGTATATAATACATATTACACAAAGCACTTTCCTTTAGATGACGGATGACGAGTCAACATTGTTTGAAAGCACTTTTCTAAGCCCAGTGTTATATTTCACTACGTACATAGAAAGCATCCTCATGGTGCTTAACTGTTTATTGCTCCTTTTCTCTCTCAAACTCATCATTTCTGTTTCCGTCAGGCATCTTTGAGTTTAAAAGACTTTGTGATAATGTATTGATGATTATTACATTTATTTTTGTGTTATGCATATCTAATGTACTTGTAGACTTTTTCCAAAGAGACTAAGTGTGTCTAGCTGAGCTTTGGTACTTGTGTGTGCTTGTGTTTGTTTGTGTGTGATCACTCTACTCCTTAATCACTTGTTCTCGCATCTATCTAATCAATGGTCTGTCAGTCTCTTTTTTTTCCGGCAGGGAGGGAGATTGATCTTCAGGAGTCGCCTCACACTCGTTACAATGTTCTCAGTCTTCATTAACACCACCATTAGTCTCACATTGTTACTCTCTAACACAACAGCACAAACAACACTTTGGCTACAGCACGCATGGTGAGAGTGGAATAGACAACTTGGGAACAGACAACTTGGGAATAGATGCAACTTTGGAAGAGTGACTCACATGTGCATGCACAAACAAAAATGCAGACATACATCAAAACAGATAAAACAGTCAGCATATCATTTCATTTGATACATACATTCACATTTGTTCATCAAGCAGATGCTTTTATACAAAGCAACTTACAAATGAGGAACATCACAAGCAATTTGTCATGAGATGTAAAAATATTTATAGTACACAATAGAGTGCGTCAAAACCCAGAAGACTTATTCACCGTGGGTTCCCTCGTGATTTTCCTATGGGTTTTTATAATGGGGTTTTTCAATTTATGAGTAAAACAAGGTCTGTGGTAAACATAACTTGACGATACTTGGACGTTTTGTTCAACAATACTCATACTGACTGCTCATTACACACACTCATACTGAAAACTGATTTTGATGCAGTTATGTTATTTTTAAAAAATGCATGTTTGCAGTAAGTATTGTAACTACATGAGACCCTTTGGGGTGTGAGTGTGTGCTTTTTATATTTTACAAATTGTTTAGTTTAAGTAAACCTTATTTTACTCATGAACTGAAAAACCTCATTATAAAAACCCGTAGGAAAATCTGGGTTCAGGGTTTTGACATTATGGATGCAGCACTCTATGCCAAGTACATATAAACTAGTAGATATTAATTTGTACACAAGCTAGAGCTGAATTTAACTTTTTTTTATTATTATTTAAACCTCATAATAAACTGGAATTTAAAAAATGGTAAAACATTGTAGGCATTGTACATTTTTAGGCATTCATATGTAAAATGTGTATTCTAGCTAACATACATTTTCAGACATTTGCCTAAACATTGATAAATACCAAATTCATATATTAACAGCATTTAAAATGTAACTGTTTTACGTATGAACAACTTTAGAGACATACAAATGTTTGCAAATCATTGTAGGTTGATATAATATTAAATTCATGTAATAAATAGTACGAAAGCATGCATATAATATTATAGTGACTAAAATGATTGTACATGGATCTTCCTATTTCTTTTTTTCTAATACTTTTGATTTATACTAGGGTCTTAAAATTTTTGTAACATGTACCTGTACAAATTCTTCTTTTTTTTTTTTTTTTTACATTTCTGTAGGTGTTAAGAATGATCTACTTTCAGTACATACTGAGTAAACAAGTTTACAAAAATGTATGTGTAAATGGTACGTACAAATAGTTATAAATTCTCACATTAACCAATGTATCAAACAAATTTTTGACATTCACCGTGTGGAATGTGTCTATGTATAAAAGGTCAGATGTTCTTGCTTCCTTTGAAGCACAAGAAGCTCTTTTGAACATTATCCATGCTTTCCAGCATGATTTGACAAAGCCAAATTTATTTATATAGTGCTTTTCACAAACCATGTTGTGAGCCTTATTTGTGCAACAAACTTGTAGAGTGTGCTGTCTTTAAACCATGAGGGACATACCAAATGTGATGCATTTTCTCTAGTGGTTCTTGCACCCTACAGTACCTTCAGTACCTTTACCTACAGTACAGTCATATTCACACCTGCTGAATAAAAGAAAGATGAAGAAAGAGCAAAGAGAGTGGTAGAAAGAGAGTGTCGTGGTAGAGACAGTGAGTGACCGCTGTAAGTGGATGTAACAACCTGCTGCTGTGAGAGAAATAAAAGCTCTAGTGTGGGTTGGGACGGCTCTTCTCCACTGAAGGGGAAATTACCCCTGCCTTCTCTGCTCATGTAATATTAAATATCTCTCCTTTCACTTCTCTCTCTTCCCCTCCTCTTTCTTGTAGGGCATGTAGAGAGGGCAGCATTTGTACTCCCTGTCTTTCATATCAGCTCTCTCTCCGGTTCCCTTACTCTCTCCATCGCTCTCTCGCTCTCTTTCCCTGAGTGTGCAAGAGGAGTTCGGGCAGCAGCTACGTCAGCCGCCAGCGAGCAGCTGAGGAGAGCTGTGGAACTCACATGTGTGTGTGTCTCTCTCATCTTTCTCTCATAGTCTCCAGCTCATGCCTCTACTCTCTCTGGAGTCTACGGCTGTGGCACATCCTGGGGCACTGACACGGCAAACGAAGCACCTCCTCTCACCATCTGCACTCTGTTCCTCAAACAGCAGCAGACCACAGCACAAACCAAGGAGAAAAGAAGGAGAGAGGATGGAAGAGAAGAAGAAAGAGATGGAATCTGAGGAAAAGTGCGGAGGTAGGAGAGACTGATGGACAGAGTAGAAAAAGTGAGAAAAGGAATAGTATTGGAAGAATGAAACAGAGATGAAGTGAGGAATGCAGAGCTGATAAAGGTGAAACTGAAAAGAGAAATATTTGTTATAAATAGGACGCAGCTGAAAATAACAACCTCAGAGAAAGAAGATTTAGGGAAAAAAAATGTTCTAACAGCCACAGCGTGGTAGAATAGCTGGTGAAACGGAAAAGAGCAAAGGCTCAGGGAGAGATCAGCAGGAGGGATCAGAGTCATTTGCAAAGGACAGCTCTGGCCAGCCACATGCCCATCGAATTTGTTTGTAAAATCAAGTTTGCTGAGGGCGACGAAGCCAAGGGGGCCGGGACAGAAGGAGGCGGAACTGTTATGCTAGATGAAGGCCTTCGGCGGCGAAAAGGAGGCATGGCTGACCTGGCGTCCTTTGCGAGCTCCTCTTCGCTACACGGTCTGGCTCGGGTGTTGGGGACCTCGGGGCGCTTGGGCTTCAGACAGACCCTCTGGGGACTGGCACTGTTGGTCTCGCTTGGTCTCTTCCTGTACCAGGCGACGTGGAGCACAGTGACTTATCTAGAGCGACCCCACCTCGCAGCTATGAGGGAAGAAACCCGCCGTGAGCTCACCTTCCCGGCCATCACGCTCTGCAATGTCAACCGCTTCCGCTTCTCAGCTCTCACCGACGCGGACATCTACCACTTGGCTAACCTCACCGGCCTGCCGCCCAAGAGCCGTAAAGGACACCGGCCAAGTGAGCTCCAGTACCCACCCCCTGACATGCTAGACATTTTCCAGAGGACTGGCCACCAGCTGGAAGACATGCTGAAGAGTTGCAACTTCAGCGGGCAGAACTGCTCGAGCGAAGACTTCAGTGTGGTGAGTAGCACAGGCTTGAAAATCTCTTTGCATGCCTCTCTTTGTTTGGTGACTCTGAGCAAAATTTTATAATGCCTCCTTCAGTCTTTTCTCTATGAGAGACAGCTAACAGCTAAACGATTTGTTTGGAAAGAGGAAATTAAGCCCCATCCATCTGTGTCTAACCGCCATGCTGCATGGGGCAACAGACAGTAGAACGATGCAGCTATTTGCCATCTCAATTCGAGATCTGCCACATTTCTCTCTCCCCGCTTTCTACGTCGCTTTCTTTTCCTGTTACATCATAGTCTGTCCCATCTGATGCCTAGTCTTATTTTGGCCAGAGAATGGATGAAAAATTCAGGAGAGGGACAAGCAACATGATTCCTGCATTAGTCCAATCAGCCTTGAGGAGACACGCTCAACTCTCCGAGGAAAGTTCCTTCCCTTACGTTGACATTTTTTGCTTGTCACGATGGTGTAATTCTCTTTAGTTTGGCTGTTGTTGTTGTAATTCAGTCAGTAATTTCCTCTTAGGGCCCTTCCTATCAGTCTAAACAGGATTAGATAAGAGAGATATCCGTGATATAGACAATGAGACTTCTGTCAAGGATATCAGCTCTCTCTAGAGTTCAAGCCCTCCTAATATAACTAAATTACTTCTTTTCTCTTCCCTGCTACCTCCTTCACTCTGTCTAGTCTTGGTTTCTTATGCAGAGTTTTGAAATATAATCATTTACAATGTGATTTTATGGGATTCAGCAGTGAAGGCTTAGGCAGGTGATTTACTGTATTATCCTGTTCACAAATTTGTTTGCCAGTATGTATAAGTTTTCATTGTGCCCCATGACCCGGGAATTACCAGAATTTCTGGTTTCTCTTTTCATGTGGATATGCGCAACCAAATTGCTGCAGTTTTGTGCATATTGCTGACAGTCTGTTTGTCAGTGATTGACATCGTAACCTGTGCTTATCAAAATATTTTCCCATCTGCACTTAGAAGAGTTATAGTCAAGAGACTAACATCCTATTCTACAAATCTACAGTATTTTAAATCAGCTTGCGTTTAGCAAAAACTTTGGAAATAGTAATCTTAAAATGTATTTTAACGGTTACATTATTTTAGAGATTGTCTTATTTTTATATTTGCATTATTATTTATTTTAATACTGCCACAAGGATAATGGAATTTTTAATTTGACACTTAGTGTGTCTATTTGTATTTCTTTGACTTGATGATTGATGCAATGGTTGTCAGACTTACATTTGCACACTTACATTTGCTCCCCTTTATTATGTTGCAATTGCTAAAACTGCTGCCAGTTGCTGTGTTATTCAATTAACAAAGGCAATTTTTACTCACATTTGGTGCTTGTTAGTTAGTTTTCATTGTTATTGTATGTTTGTTCTGTTGACATTCTGTTTAGTTTAACGTTTCATGCTTTTTGATCTAAGAAGTCACTGGCAGCTGTGATCTCTAACTGTCCTTATCAGGCTCCTTTGTTGCTCAGTTATGATTTCCTGTTTTGTCAACAGGTCATGCAGTAGTGCCGAAACACATTTAATACAGTACCTGTGAGGTTAACACATCATAGTTTTGACGTAAAGCCCTTGTTATGTCCTGACATTGCAGCAGGATGTTGTAGTCTTAAAGTCTGCAGAATTTGAGGTGGCTTGATGCGGTAATGCATCTGTAGACATCTCATTGCACAGAGATGAAATAGTGCTGCTATACTATTTGTTATTTAAAAATTAGGTCATAACTGCATTATGTCAAAATGAATTTTAGTGTCTGTAAATTAGTGCTTTAAAATGGAAGGAAGTTCCAGGTGAGATGAGAAAGACTGAATAAAAATATCCTCTGCGTTGTCAATACAGTCATTTGCTTAGATTGTTGTCCCATTACTGAAACAAGCTAAGTCAGCCTATCTATTTTAAAATGTACCTGCCTGTCATGTAAAAAAAAAAAAAGGAACAATGATTGATGGTTTTAATACGGTATTGGATTAGCCTTTTCCTGTCAAATCGCACAGTTCTTGTAGAGAATAATGCTTTTATCAAAAGTCTGTTCTGTGTTACGGCAGACCGCAGTCACATCTGATGCTAACAAGAATGTGAGCCAGTGTTGGCATAAACTAGTTTTTGTATCTGTTAATTTACTGGATGTTCTAGTGCTGAATAAATGTGCCTTCATTCTATTTCAACCATCTAAATCTTTTTTAGATCAATATTCTGTAGAGATGTGAGTTAGACTTTTCTCTACAAGCCAAAAAGCCAAATGCTCTGTAAGTTACAAGTTGATCTATCTGTTCTCCTGTATTTTGAGATCGTAATGGCCCATTTTATGGCTCTTACACAAAAATTGCGCCTGTCTAGCTGTCCATCTCTTAGGATGAACCGATTAAAGAGCCTTTAAAATCATTATTATTTTTTTCAGTATCAAAAATAGACTGCTGTAAAGGCTTAAGGGCGACAAACTGTGCATGAACTCTTTGTTGACACCCTCACTGACCAGTAAAAGAATATGTGTAATCAAACCTTATGCAGTCCACCTGGCACTTCAATCATGTTATGTAGAATCAATGAACACCTAATAACTATGTCAGTTTAAACAGGATCAGTATTTGCCACTTAAAGCAAACAAGTAATTTTCAAGTGCGTTAAATAATAACAATAGGCATAATAATAATGCCTTGTATTTTCTTTATGATTCATAATGAATCTTAAATACATTTATTTACATATTTATGTAAATACTTGTCTTAAATATTCCAAACAAACAACCAGAAATCTATAGGACCCCCCTTGTGACACTGAGCTCCTGGCCTTACAAAACATGTAAGAATATTCTGGAATATATAAAGCAATATATTAAATAATACATTTACATATGGGAAACTAGAGCTTATATTTTTCAGTGTACTGCAATATTTGGATGGACCATGCATGTAAATATAACGCAGTGTTTCCTCAGTTTAATGAAGCATTTGATTAATTAATTTCTATTTCATGAGTTAACACAGCTAAACATATAAACTTTACTTTATTTCACTTTATTGTTAACACAGTTACACATTTCATATATGAAAATAGATGTGATGTAGCCTATTAAAATGTGTCTATACTGAAATAAAATAAATAATTAAAATTTCAGTTTTTTGGACAGTTGTATGGAAAATGATATGTATATATTATATACATGTACACATAAACACACACATCACATATACTGTACATTTTCCTCACAGTTGTTTAAATATGTTGCACATACATTTATGTAAATACATATACATTTTCAGATATGTTTATATACAAATGGTACTATGTTTTATTACATGTATTACTGAATATAAAATTGCATACATTACAATATAGTAAATATATTGTACAATTTTTTTCAATATATGAAAAGTGGCTCAATATATTGTAATATATTATCACAATATATTATTCCGTATATTGTCAGTATACATTAAATAATTTAATACATGGATATCAATATATAAGGGAATTTATTTGCATAAGGATGAAATATTCTTGTATCATAAAATGTCACCATTGTTTTTTCATATCTGCCAGTAGCTCTGTACATCTGTAATTTCCCCTTTTACTAGGAGAGAAATGAAAACTTGTTACAAAAATTTCCCATACAGATACAGATCTAATTTTCATGCACTCAACAATAATTAGATGCTTTATAATGATATGATATTATTCATCCAATAGTCAAAATGCATTATATGTAAATCAGTTTGCTTAGTGCCACTCAGATAGCACTTCCATTTGCATTTCCATTCAAATCAGACCAGTTGAAATTTTTTAAGCAGCCAGTGGTTCAGGTGCGAAGGTTGCAACATCCCGGTTGTCAGAGATAAATGTAATTACTATTTTTGGCATACAAGAAAGTCAGCAGTAATCATTTCTGTAAATAATGACCACACAACGACCTTGGGGGAACAAGAATAAACAAGCCCAGTGGAGGTCAATGGATCAGTTCTCCCTCTTCCCTCCATCCTTTAGCTTGGTAATGATTTTGCATGCTTGATTTTCCACAATAGAGTGGCATAGATTAGTGAAACTCACATGAAACATTCATCAGAGCTCCCTGCCACTAAGATGGCAATGGATGGCTCCTTCCAGCCGCTCACTGGATTTAGCTAATCACTCACACATACTCGCCACTGAAACACCTATGCTGACCATAAATTTAAAGAAAGATTTTCTCGCATTCAACAAAAATCTCATTACATGCATGAATATAAACATGTTTATTTTTGTTCACACAAAAATGAATAACTTACAGATCTCAGATGTGATATACCATAAACAGTTACTTCACACATTCTTTCCTCTCTTCTCTGTCTTTCTCCATTTGTCTATGCTTCCTCTTAAATATATGACTTTATCTCTAATGTAGTTTTAAGAAGAAAAAAAAAGAAAAGAAAACAACAAAATCTCCCAGCAGCAGATATGTCAGCTGTAGTCTCAGACTGCGGATGACTAATGTGTACGCAGTGGGTGATGTTAACAAACTCTTTGGCTTTCACAGAGCTTTTACAGTTCAGTTAGTTCAAACATGAGACATCAAACTGAGATAATGTTTCATTTCCTTCATTTTCCCACCCAAGAAACAGATTTGACTTAAATTCATTTGTTTTATTTCTCATCTCAGAAACAGGTTTTCACATGGAGGAGTAATTGAGGGCTTCTGGTCTAAGTCCAGGGAATGTGAATCATTTCTTCCGATTAACGTCACAAAAGCGAACTGTGTTGGACTGCTATTTTTCTCTGACTTTAATGCTCTGCTTTTTTTTTTTAATTTGGCAGAGGAGGTTTATCAGAATGTTCTGTGATGTTTTGATTTTTGAATAGTTATGAGTTTCACATAGCAAGGTTGCCAAACACTCTCAGTTTCGTTTTAGGAAAATAATAGATAATCTTTTTTTTACACCACAAATGCAAATTTTTGACATAGACTTTATTGCAGTAATTTATTGTTGTTAATAAATTAATTCCATTCTCTTCTCAAAGTGAGTTTGCTACCTAGGTGAATTAAAACAATAAAGAATGACTGTACATGCATATTTTAAGATGGAAAAATTCACTGTTCAACTTCAAAGTGCTTTGTATTTTAGAAATTTTAATTAACATAGCAATGTGAAAATGTGACAATGAAATGCACAAGAAACTGAAGAAAAAACGGATTAATTGTCTTTACATTTCACCCTAGATGCAACAATCAGTTTAGTACTCAAACCTGATTGGTCCAACAGATCTGTTAAGTAATCAGTTTATGTCATTACACCAGTAGGTGGTGACAAGGGACTGTCTTTATGTCACTGAATCATACATTCAACTGATTCATTCAAAACACTGATTCATTACGAAACAAAACCAGTGATTGCCTTTATGTGTGTTTCTTAATTGGAAATTTGCATCCTTCCTGCATATTCATTCCAATTCATGAAAAAGAATTGGCGAAAAATTCATAAATTCATAAATTTCATTCTTAAGTGCAAGAAAAAAAAGTTTTTATTTATTTTCGCATATTTGTCTTTTTTATGATATGACAGTATGTAGACAGTAAGCAAAGTGGGAGCGAGAGGGGATGGGATTGGGGAAAGGTCCACAAGCCAGGACTCAAACTCGGGACACCCGATGCGCAACAGTGCTAAATGACGCCGCGCATCCCACAAGGCTATTGGAGCCAACAAAAAGAAAGAAGAAAAAAATAATGTTTGTTGTAAAATGAATCACATGATACTGCCCATGATGTTAACTTCTGGGAAACCAGACAGTTTCAGTAATTGAACTGCATTAATAGAAAGTCATATAATGTAAATATTTTTGATATCAAGTATTTTCCCAAATAAATTTTTAATATTTTAATGCTATGACCGAGAGGTGGAAACATTTATGACTTTGCATTTGGACTTATTATTCTGCCTCATTTAAGTGTTTAATGGGGAGGAGTCCAGCCTAGAAACCTCAGATGGACGGACGATGCCTCAGTAGGATGCAGCCTTTCAAATGAGAAACATTTTATCTCTATGTTCCATTCTGAAAGGCTCATATACCCTAATCTCTAAGGGTTTACATGTGCTGATTCATTCAGGAATGAAACAAGTGTCTTTATGAATGAGTTATTGAAGCGTTCACTCAAATGATTTGTTTAAAAACAATAAATCATTTTAGACAGAAACACCACGCCTGTGTTGCAATGCAAAATTCTGCTGTGGCTTTGCTTGAAACTATTCATTAGTGAAGCAACAACAGAAGACGATATGTTACTAAATACTGTTGTAATTGTGCTGCTTGTTACTCCAGTAAGTTCGTAGAACCTTAGTCATTGCTAGTTCTAATGTGACATTTTTGAATTAATAACATAGGCTTTGAAAAACTTTTGAACTAGTGTCACGCTTTCGCGGGGATTTAGGGAACGAAGGAGCGAGGAGATGAGGGAAATCTTCAAATCAAACACTATTTATTAATCCAAAATTCCAGGAGAACACACACAGAGTGGGGTGAAGACATTCAAGACCGGACCACAAAGGCAGGGAAGCACAGGACTATAAAACAGTGGGGAAAACTAGATAATTAATGAAACACAGCTGGGGACTAATAAACTAATGACGAAGACAGGAACAAAACCAAATAAGGAAAAACAGGAACTCAGACATGGAAACACTGGGAACGTGGAAACACAAGACACAGGGACAAAAGTCTGACAACTAGCAGATCCTGAAGAAAGTAGTTTCACACACAAAAGCTTTTTTTTTTTTTTTGAGGGGTTTCTCCTTACGTATTTAGATATTTGTCTGTTGAACTGACTGTTGTATTAATATCACTTGCAGAAGGCCATATATCAGCAAAGCTGTGTTTATCTGCATCTGCTTGCCTCATATACAACCATAAAGTACTTTTGTGAGTGTAAAATTTTATAGAACATTCTGATGAAGTAAACTAAATGTCCAAAAAGTCAACAGATAAAAGTTAGTAGTAGCTACTCTCCTCTGATCTTCCTTGATCCTCCCCCACTATCAGGTGTATCTCTATGTTTTGGCTCAGACAGAACTCAAACAATTAGTGTTTGTGTGTCACATCCATTTTACACAATTCGCATTGCACATCACAAGTGTAAACTGCTTGAGGGTCACGTCTTTCTTTTAACTAGTTTGTGCAGCTTCTTTTTATTTTTCAAAACTTGAAATCATTGTTTGCTTTTGCAGCTACTGAATTGTGAATATGTTTGCACGCATGTGAATTTCTTGTTGTTTGAGTTTTGTTTGCTGTTTGATGGAGGGAGTGAAGTACAAACGCCGTAACAAACTTTTGCGATTGAATATGTTCTCCACACATCTACACTTTAGGCTTTTTAACAGAAATTGTCTTTAGTTACACATTAATAAATAAATGTGTTTACTGTACCTTTGTGTTTTAATTTGAAATAGACTTTGTGTTTAAAAGGAGCACAGAAAAACTCATGAAATATTTATACATTGTATTTTATAGAAAAACACAAATGTGTTCAGGGTACAGTGCATGTGTGCATAATTTAAGACAGAAAGTGAGCTGAAACAGCAAGCTTTCAGGTGCTTATTTCTCAGTTATGATGCCTGGTGTGGTGAGTAATCTACACATTGTTTATGCACACTGAGCACTCTATACTTCAATTGATTCTCATAGCCAGTATCAAGCTATGTAGAATCAAATCAGTGATGTGGTATAGATGACTGGTGTTTTGACTCATTGTGTCTCTGATTGGCTCAGCAGGATCTGTGATAGCATTAGTGACTAGGTAAGTCCCTGAGACAAGCTTATTGCATTACTGAGTTATTTTTGCATTACACCTGTGAGGGAGACACTGATCTCACCTGGTTTTCAGACCCACTTCTTAGAGCAATGTGGCCAATTTCCATATGAAACCTCATAGACACAGGTTTTGTGCATCCTTAATTATAAAAAGAATACATTATTAAACAAATAATGCATATTTTATAATAAGCAAATGTTAATATATTGATATATTTTATATACTGGTAGCCAATCATTTGAAATAATTAAGATTTCCATGTAGCAAATTTGCTTAAAAGGGAATTGTATATAAATAATTACAATTAATTATGATTAATTACAATTATTTATATCGGCTGACAGTAATAACCGTCGCAGAATTAAATTGCCATCAACTAATCTGTTCGTCCAGCAAACATTCAGTTTAAGTTCATATCAACTCTAAGAAAGGATATTTTCTTGGCCACAGAAAATACTTTTCTAAGTATTAATGCATTAAAGCATGTAGTAAGGATCAGAAATTGTAAAGGGACATTAATGTGCAAGGCAGAATCAGAAACTCATGTAATTTGTGCACAAGAGTTTTATTAACTAAACACTAATGCAGACTAGTCTAACAAACAAACAAACATACAATCACTCATACATGGGGAAAGGGCTAATGGGAGTTGATGGATGAAACCATCAGGAAAACCAGAGAATGCAGTTATGGAAAGAGTCATTTAACCACCTGAGTAAAAACATCAGCGCCATAACGGGGTCTATAACTTATGCTAAACCTCTGTTTCGTTTAGTTAAGTGTTATACTTGCATTGCTTTGTTGTGACGAGTGTCCGGAATGCAGTCTCAGATGAAAGTGTTAATGGTTTCAAGGTTTTGGTGGTGTTGGAGTTCTTCAAGTTCTTCCGGGTTTGAAGGGTGATGAACTCCAAAAGATGTTAGTCTGGCTCGGTGGTAATTTGAAGTTTCTTCCCTGGTAGAAAGGGAAAAAGAGCTAAGAAAGATCTGCTGAGATCCGAGGATCCTTGGTTGAATGGAAAGTCAAGGCCGCAAGGCCTGGCACAAAACTTAAGGTGTTCAGAAGAGTTTTAGCGCACATCTTCCTCAGCCTCTTAGGATCTAACAGAACCGCAGACTGCTGGGGCGTCTCTTACGTGAGAGCTTTATCTGCTATAGAGGTCACACCTCTGGGGTGTCAAAGAGCCAATTGGAGTCTTGAACTTTTGGAGGGAAGGTTTTACGACACTTTGTCTCTGAGCATTGGTAATTTGCATGGGTTTAATGCACAAACTACTTAAGATTCTTAGGACACTAATATGTTGCATAGGTATCAACATAAAATATACACTCTCAATTAAATCGTCCGAAGACGACTGAAAAGACACCAAACATGATACAGTTAAAGTGATATTAACTAGTGATCTATTATAAAAATGCATAAACAGGATAAAATACACAAGAACATATACAAGAAGAATAATAACATACACAATGACCTGAAGGATATGTGTGTTCATTCAAAGAATTAATTCATAGAAAAACCAAAGGGAGGAAAGTTCTGTTTTATGGGCATGGATTGGGTTTCAGGAGAGCCACTGCACTTCGCATCTCACATACTTTTGAGCAATAAAACAGTCTTATCAGATGGTTTCCCTGGTAACTGAGCCTTTTAGGGTGTTCTTCCAGGAGAAGGGTCCAACAGCCCTCACAATTTGTTTGTGGAATGAGAGGGTTTCCTGAATTATTCATTAAATATAATGACTAAATGTGTGTCTGATTCGTCCATACGCTACATCCAAATGTTTTTGAAAGAAGTCAGTTTGATCAAAAATACTGTAAAACAACAATATTGTGAAACATTATTGCAATTTAAAATGTGTTTTCTACTTGAATATATAGGTGCATCTCAATAAATTAGAATGTCAGGGAAAAGTTAATTTATTTCAGTAATTCAACTCAAATTGTGAAACTCGTGTATTAAATAAATTCAATGCACACAGACTGAAGTAGTTTAAGTCTTTGGTTCTTTTAATTGGGATGATTTAGGCTCACATTTAACAAAAACCCACCAATTCACAACAAATTAGAATACTTCATAAGACCAATAAAAAAAAAACATTTTTAGTGGATTGTTGGCCTTCTGGAAAGTATGTTCATTTACTGTATAAGTAATACTTGGTGGGGCTCCTTTTGCTTTAATTACTGCCTCAATTCGGCATGGCATGGAGGTGATCAGTTTGTGGCACTGCTGAGGTGGTATGGAAGCCCAAGTTTCTTTGACAGTGGCCTTTAGCTCATCTGCATTTTTTGGTCTCTTCTTTCTCATTTTCCTCTTGACAATACCCCATAGAGTCTCTATGGGGTTTAGGTCTGGCGAGTTTGCTGGCCAGTCAAGCACACCAACACCATGGTCATTTAACCAACTTTTGGTGCTTTTGGCAGTGTGGGGAGGTGCCAAATCTTACTGGAAAATTAGATCAGCATCTTTAAAAAGCTGGTCAGCAGAAGGAAGCATGAAGTGCTCCAAAATTTCTTGGTAAACGGGTGCAGTGATGTTGGTTTTCAAACAACACAATGACATTGCACCCCAAATCATCACGACTGTGGAAACTTAACACTGGACTTCATGCAACTTGGGCTATGAGCTTCTCCACCCTTCCTCCAGACTCTGGACCTTGGTTTCCAAATGAAATACAAAACTTGCTTTAATCTGAAAAGATTACTTTGGACCACTGGGCAGCAGTCCAGTTCTTCTTCTCCTTAGCCCAGGTAAGATGCCTCTGACTGTTTTCTGTGGTTGTCTGTGGTTCAGGAGGCTTAACAAGAGGAATATGACAACTGTAGCCAAATTCCTTGACAGGTCTGTGTGTGCTGGCTCTTGATGCCTCAGTCCATTCCTTGTGAAGCCTCAGTCCATTCTTTGTGAAGTTCACCCAAATTCTTGAATCAATTTTGCTTGACTATCCTCATAAGGCTGCGGTTCTCTCGGTTGGTTGTGCATCTTTTTCTTCCACACTTTTTCCATCCACTCAACTTTCTGTTAACATGGATTGATACAACATTTTTGTGAACACCCAGCTTCTTTGGCAATGCATATTTGTGGCTCACCCTCCTTGTGAAGGGCGTCAATGATTGTCTTCTGGACAACTATCAGATCAACAGTCTTCCCCATGATTGTGTAGCCTAGTGAACCAAACTGAGAGACCATTTTGAAGGCTCAGGAAACCTTTGCAGGTGTTTTGAGTTGATTAGCTGATTGGCATGTCACCATATTCTAATTTGTTGAGATAGTGGCTGCATCCGAAAACTTAGGCAGCTGCCTTGCTGCCTCGCTGCCTCATGAGGCAATGACTTTGCAGGCAGCGTTTATGTACGAAGGCACCTCACGAAACTTATTTCGGACAGGCTTCTGAGGCAGCGTAACGGTTTAACGATCTACAACAAAATAGAATGAGTTTTGGTGATAACTAAACGGATATTTAATTACTATAATACTCATTTTTCGCTAGAAATAACATCAAAAGTGCAAAAAGTTAATCAGAAATATACATTTACACACAAACTAACCACCAAATGCAACTTCCAGCCGCCATCTTTATTTTTTTTTAGCTCAACCGTCTGGGAATGGAACGCACAGGATTGTGGGATATCAAAGGCAGCGAAGGATGCGTCTATGCTGCCTTCAAAAATCGATCAGATGGAGGCATCTCATGAGACAGGAAGTGAAGCTCATTTTGGATTCGGACATGCCTTGATGCCTTCCTGCCTTGGAATGCTGCCTCCGAAGGTAGCATTTTTCAGTTTTCGGATGCAGCCAGTGAATTGGTGGGTTTTTGTTAAATGTGAGCCTAAATCATCCCAATTAAAAGAACCAAAGACTTAAAATACTTCAGTCTGTGTGCACTGAATTTATTTAATACATGAGTTTCACAATTTGAGTTGAATTACTGAAATAAATGAACTTTTCCACGACATTCTAATTTATTGAGATGCACCTGTATTTTGAAATGCAATTTATTCCTGTGATGGCAAAGCTGAATTTTTTTTATCAGCCATTACTCTAGTCTTTAGTGTCCCACAATCTTCAGAATATGTTGATTTGGTGCTCAGTTATTATTGGTGCTCAGCAAATTATAAATAACGGTTTTTTGATGATTAATATTTTTGTGGAAACAGTGATACATCTTTTTCAGGATTCTTTGATGAATAGAATGTTCAATAAACAGCATTTATTGGATATATATTTTTGTAACATTATAAATGTTTTTACTATCACTTTTGATCAAATGCATCTTTGCTGAATAATAGTATTTTTTCCCTTTTTTTATTGCACTAACCCACAACTTTTGAGTGCAAGTGTAGCGCAATTTCCATAAAAATATTAAGCAGAAAACAATGTTTTCAACATTGATAAAAATAAAAAATGTTTCTTGAACAGCAAATCAGCATATTAGAATGATTTCTGAAGGATCATGTGACACTGAAAACTGGAGTAATGGCTACTGAAAATTCAGCTTTGCATCACAGAAATAAATTAAAGAAAATATTTTAGAATGATCAAAAAATGCAGCCTTAGTGAGCATAAGAGACATAAAAACCCCCATAAAAATGTATCTTAATTTCAAAAACATAAAGCAACATTCTGTCAGAATGACTTTATTTGTCTCTTCTCTAACCAGTTCTGCTTGCAGTAGTCTTAAGAAAAATTTATTTAAATTTGAGATAGAAATGATAAATATGAACAGATGAGATGAAACATAAATCCTCAGAAGGTTTAATGCAGGTCAGATTTGCAAAATGCACACCGTATGACTTTAATAACATAATTGAGATCACACAGTGGTCATTGTCATTCCATCTCATTGCGGGCATAGTCGGGGAAATATATCATAGCAAAAACACACAGTACTATATAATGATCATAGCTCTAGGGATGAAATCACAATGTATTTATTTGGCTTTTTATTGCTGTCTCAATTGCAGTAAGAATAACAGGGCAGCAGTGATTCCCAGATCCTGTCCTTTCCCTCTGTTTTGGACTTTGGAATTATGATGATTCCTCCTAGATGGTTCTCTTCGTTTCGTGACAACTTCAAAGAAAAACTCAGTATAGCAACAGGATTTAGAGATTACATTCTGGGCTTGCTCTAAAATCAATTGTGTGTTTGAAGTTGCTTTAGTATGAATGTAACGTTTCCCATTACTCAGCAACATGCAAATTGCGGGGCATCAAGAAGATGAGAGATAAAGAGATGGATAGATAGATACTAAGCAAGTGTGTGAGAGAGATCTGATGAACTCTACCACTGCCTTTAGATGATTTAAAACACTAATCATATCTCCATCAAAGAGTGCTTGAGATAAAAGGAAATCACTTCGCTTCTATTAATACAATCACTTTCAAATGGCATCTCATTAACGTCTAATCATCTTTCATTATCTGAGGTGTCCAGAGATTTTATTCTGTAGTACAATGTTCAAGGCTTTTTTTATTTTTGGCACATTGACATTTTTTATGGAATATACTGACAAAAATGAACACATGACATTTGATTTTTTTCAAGATTATCAATGAAGTGAAAGTTGTTTTTGTGTGGCATCTAAAGTGGTTTATTGACATTCTCTGTGTAAACAGTCTGAATGCGCAAACTAACTGCCTGAACAAATTTTTTGCTCCTCAATTCTGATTGCTTGTTTGATGAAGCATGTGCGAGCATTTAACCACACACTTGAAAATAAACTGTAATGACGGCACAATATATCAGACTCGTTAGATAAATATCACACAATCATGCTCATCTGTTTACTCACCAAAGCTGTCAATGTCTAATATATCAGAGAAGATATGTAACCACCAGGATATGAGCAAAGCAGTAAACAGAATTGGATTAAATATTAATTTGTTTATTGTAGAACACGTTATTATTGTTTGTTAATAAATCAACATCTTATTATTTCATGAAAAATCTGAATGGGTGATTTATGGGTGATTTATTTATTTATTTCAATTCCAAGAAATCTGCTGGGTTCAGAAACATTTTAATTAAATTACCTTTGTTCTATCCATATTTGTTTAGTGTGATAAGCCTGACAGCACCAGTATGTTTGTGAACAAGAATAATTCATCAACTAAGTGCTATGGCAGGTTTGCCTCAGTTTCATTATTCTTTAAAAAGTATCTCTTTTTGTACAACGATTCTTAGAACTATGTTGATGAAATAACCAGATTTAATTGAATATTTGAAGTTTTATTGGTTTATGCTCATCTGCTGTATATTAATGTACACTGTAAAAAAAAATAAATAAAAAAAAGTTGAGCCAACTTAAAATTTTAAGGCAACCAGCTTCAGCAGATTTTTGAGTTCTCTCAACTAATTTTTGTAGGAGATTCTCAACTTTTTGTTGTATAAACTTAAAACAACAAGTTGAGAATTTTTTAAGTTGGCTCAACTTAAAACAACAAGTTGAGAAAACTCAAAAATCTGCTGAAGCTGGTTGCCTTAAAATTTTAAGTTGGCTCAACTTTTTTTTTTTTTTTTACAGTGTATATACTTAAAATTTTAAGTTGGCTCAACTTTTTTTTTTTTTTTTTTTACAGTGTATATACACTGTAAAAAAAAAAGTTGAGCTTAACTTAAAATTTTAAGGCAACCAGCTTCAGCAGATTTTTGAGTTTTCTCAACTTGTTGTTTTAAGTTGAGCCAACTTAAAAAATTTTCTCAACTTGTTTTAAGTTTATACAACAAAAAGTTGAGAATCTCCTACAAAAATTAGTTGAGAGAACTCAAAAATCTGCTGAAGCTGGTTGCCTTAAAATTTTAAGTTGGCTCAACTTTTTTTTATTTATTTTTTTTACAGTGTAGTTTTTTCTCTTCTGTCTTTTCAGTTTATTTTTCAGAAGTTTATGGTCAATAAGATTTACTGTTTAATGTTTAAAAAAAAAAAGATTTATATTGTGATTAAATGCTGTTTTTTGAACATTCTATTCTTCTATTCTCATCAAATCTGAAAGAAAACTGTATCTGTTTCCTGAAAGAAAACTGTATCTGTTTCCAAAAAAAAGGAGAAAAAAGCAGCACAACTAATAACATCAATGCATTAGTATGTATTGTAGGATGATTTCTGAAGGATCATGTGTCATGTGACATTGAAAAATAAAGTAATGGCTGCTAAAAATTCAGCTTTGCCATCACATGAATAAATTACAAATTTATTCATAAATTAATAAATACATTTAAATAATAAACACACTTTTACTGTATTTTTCATCAAATAACTGACTTCTTTTCAATAAATAAATAAATAAAAACTACTGACCCCATACCTTTGGAGGTAGTGCATGAAGGGAAGATATTTAAAAAAAAATAAATAAATCACTGATGAAGTCAATAAATTAAACTAAAAAGCCAGTTGTTGTCAGTTAACTTCCAAGAACATCTATTATTTATTTTTACAGTGTACTGTTGTTTTCTCTCTTTTTCCATTGACTTTGTTTTATCTGTTTTCTTTTTGCTCTGTTTCTCATCGTCTTTTCTTTTAATAATCTTTTCTCCCCTTAGATATCAGTGTAAATAACCCATTATATCACAGATATGGCAGTTTGGGTGCTGCGGTATGCTGACACCCTCTGTCACCCAAATGGCCGTAACCAACCACAGCTGTCATAATTACACAGAAATGACCTGTCACCAAGCAGACGCATTATGCACGACACAAACACAAAAGATTCCACACTGTCATTGAGTGCTTTGATCTGTTTCCTGATATGTGGTGGAAAACGCTCTTGTTCAGACAGGTTTTAAATTGTTGAAGGAAATCATTTTTAGATCAAAACAAATTCAGACAGTTTTAATGTTCAGAGCCCTGAAGACATCAGACGTGAGTATGTGATTCACTAGAAGGAATTGAAGCAATACAGAGCTCTTTTTTGTTATCTTCTACGCGTACAGCAGTAAATGTGGAGATTTTATGGTCTTATATGTAAAAGTCTCAGATGTGATTCGTGTGCTCAGTCCATATCTCATTTCCCCTCCTCTCAGCGGCAGGACAGAAGTGCTGACATTTCTTTTGACTCTAGGCTGATTCTCTGTGATGTCAGTGCAGTGTCCCGGATGGTTGGTCCCAACAGACAGGACAATACATGTGCAGAATTTTATTTCTGCTGTTTCTAGTCTGCAGTATAGCATTCTGTGCGTGTAATAAACATTGAGATGTAACTGACACTTCGTTAGGTCTAACCTTTATGTCAATCGATGGGACATTATCTCTTTAATGAAAGGTTCGAGGGCTGAGACTGACAGATGAGATGATTGCTGATCTTTGTGCTCAGGAAAACATGGCCAAAAAAATACACAACAAACACAGACAGATATGTGAGTAATGGCAAGCTGTCCCAGTGAGAGGTCATTATAAGGACAGGAGGAAAGAGAGAGAGAGCGACAGACAGAGACAGTAAAGAGAGGGAATGTGATCCAGGTGGTTTCAAAGTGGGACACTGAGGTGTTTTTGTACATCTCTCCATCTTTCCAATTGCAGACTGACAAATCTCTGCAAGTAAACACATCTAAACAGAATCTAACCTTAAATAAAGAAACAGGTCAAACAATGTCTCCAAATTTTAGTCAATCTAAAAGACTAAGTAGCATTTCTGTCAACACCTGCCTGTTTCTGAGCAGTAAAAAATGAGCTAAAGACAAGCCCTCCAGCTCTGATGCAACATCTGTCTCTGAGTTCCAGGATGTCTTAAACTGCCCAAGGCAAAATGAAAGCACACTTTCAAAACATTCAGCTCTATAGGACAGGAACACGCAGAGAGATTCAAACCCGCCATGAGAGGAATAAACTACGCGCACACACACACACACACACACGCACGCACGCACGCACGCACGCACGCACGCACACACACACACACACACACACACACACACACTCACTCACTCACTCATGCTCAACACACTCATTAACAATCAGACAGGTATAATCACATTTTGATTATGGGTTGTTTAGACTCAGTTTGAGGCATTTATTGTTATTAAGTTATGAGAATCCATCAGTGTTTTGCACAGTCTCATTATAATTTGTCTATGGGAGATCATGATTGTTAATAAACAAAAGCCAGTGCTGTTTGTGTGTACTCTATTGTCCACATGACAAGTTGAAATGAAAATGATTTTTTGGTCACACTTTATTTTAAGGTCCAGTTCTCGCTATTAACAAACCATTAACTATGACTTTTACCTCAATAAACTCTTATTAATAGGTATAAAAATAATAGGGCTTATTAACAGGTATAGAATTAGGAATGTAGAATATGGTCATGCAGAATATATGCTTTATAAGTTCTAATAAATATTAATAATTAGCACGCTAATAAGCAATTAGTTAATAGTGTTAATTAGTCCCTATACTAAAATGTTACCACTCTTTCCTTTACCTTAGTATTACAGCAATGTTTTGAATTACAAATGCCCCTTTTTCGCTAATACATTTCTTAATTTTTTTTGTACTTATAATTGAATAAATGTATGTACACTGTTCAAAAGTCTGTTTTTTTTTTAAAGAAATTAATACTTTTATTCAGCAGTGATGCATTAAATTGATCAAAAGTGACAAAAAAGACATTTATAATGTTACTAAGCATTCTGTTTCAAGGAAATGCCATACTTTTAAACTTCATATTCATCAAAGAATTGTGAGAAAATTGTGGCTTTCACAAAATATTAAGCAGCACAGCTGTTTTTAACATTGATATGTTTCTTGAGCACCAAATCAGCATATGAAAGAGATTTCTGAAGGATCATGTGACACTGGAGACTGTTGAAAATCCAGCTTTGACATAAAAAGTTACATTTTAAAATAAATGTCAAAATAGAAAGCAGTTATTTCAAATTCCAAAAATTCTCTTTTTTGTAACACTTTACTTAAAGCCTTTATGTATAATGCATTATACAGTCTTATTAAATTGTATAATGCATTATCATAATGTGCGTTGTAATACATTATGTCTTGTAAATAATTATAACTGATTTTAAAATGCATAGTGTAACAATGAATTGATAAGTGTTATAATGTCTTAATTGTACTGTAGCTACAATTATTCATGAGCTTGTACAATGCATTTGAAGGTGCATTACAAGTCATAATTAATGCATTAAAACTACTTTTATAATGAATTATACATACAAAGGCTTTAAGTAAAGTGTTACCATATTTCAAATAGTACTGTTTATACTGTATTTTTGATCAGATAAATGCAGCATTGGTAAGCATGAAAGACTTTGCTCAAAAACATTGAAAAATCTTACCAACGGCAACCTTTTAAACAGTAGTGTAAAGAAATATAATAATACCAATAAATACCAAAACAACCTTCAGCACCATGCACATTTATTATTAAAGAAACACACTTGGAGCATTTTCTGTAGTTGTGCAATAATGTATAAAGCACACGCGCTGTATATAAGGTAAGCAGATGCGGTGCTAAACACAGCGTGATGTGTGAGTCAGGATGGCAGAGAGACAGAGAGGTTCTAACCTCAGCAGGGGATCAATCAAGCGATCATTAAGTGTGATGTTGTGCATTGATTAACCCCAGCATGAGGTCGAGAGAGTGATGGAACAGATTCCATATAACCTTCAGCTTTAAACATACACACGCTGGTGGAAAATGAAACAGGTCAATGTTAGCTAACCTGAAGCAAAGCAAACACACACACATATTCTTGCAGATATTCTCAGGCACATACATGCTTTACAGATGGTGTGTATGATGGACAGACATGATTGACAGCTAGCCCACTCAAGCAGAATGGGGCCAGAAGGCTTGTGCTGCAGTTGTGGGCTGCAATTGATTACTGGTTTGCTTTGTAGAATTAGCTACAAATAAAAAATAATTATTTTTTAATGAATTGTACAAAGAAAGGCAGCGTGTGTATACAATTGCCTGCCTCTTTGCGACAAAATCTCAAGGTTGTATACTGTATGTTGCTCTCCTCAGACGTTCGAGCTTTTACCCTAAAGGTGTTCATTAATTAAAATAGTCTTTAAGTAATCAGATATGCCTACTTAGACATGTCTGATTTGCACATTTCTGCCGTGACTCTCAACAGGGATCCAAATCATGTGAATGAAAACCCAACTCCACTTACACTACAAAACTGCATGGCCATGAGCATTCACAAATCTAAACTTTAATTGCACATCCACATTCATTTTCATCATGGTAAATTGGGTCTGTACCTCAGAGTGCATCCAATTGAGGCTGTGAATGGTGATGAATGCTTTCGTTTGCGTTGCTTTCTGGAATCCTCGTGACTTGTATACGTTATAGGCAGGGAAAGAGTGAAAGATAGATTCTTTAGAATCACCGGGCTCAATAACGTGTCTGTCTCCACAAATCTGTGGGCAGTCAAGCAGCTGGTGAACATATCTGTGTCTGTGGAGGGTTTTAGAGAACATGGAACAGAACTACCATTTTTCATTACAGTTGTTCAGATCACTGGAGCAGAAAACCTGAGGCAAGACGGCATGGCTGTGGATATGTGTACATGCCAGTATGTGTTTGTTTATCTGTTTTAGGAGGATGTGTGAACCAGTGCTGG
This sequence comes from Tor tambroides, assembly GCA_021397915.2. Taxonomy (NCBI): domain Eukaryota; kingdom Metazoa; phylum Chordata; class Actinopteri; order Cypriniformes; family Cyprinidae; genus Tor; species Tor tambroides. Next base: position 43,362 of record JAFVLL020007247.1, on the reverse strand, counting down.
ATGATATTGCCATTTCAAGCTTTTCATGTTGTTTTTATGACAGAATGAATGAAGGAAATATTTCTATTAAGTATTATTGACAAGATTCTTCTAATAATTCTTCTCATGTTATTCTAAACCATTATACTTTTGTTTATCTTTAAAACACAAAGATGTTTTTAATGAAACCTGAGAGATTTCTGTCCCTCCAAGTCAATTCCACCAACATTCAAACCATTCACAAAAAGTTCATAAAGGCGGGCGGGGGCGAGGTGAACCGTCCCTTTTAGTCCCAACCTAAGCTCATTGGAAATACGTGCATTTCTGCAAAACTGAAAAAAACGTACCTATACATACAAATCGCTGCAGTTTCCAGTTGAAATGAACACTAGAGGCAGTAAAACTCTGACAACTTTTATTCTTTTTCACACAAAAGTATAATTTACAGGTATATTTTTGATTAATAAAGGTTAATTTTCACACAATTAGTTGCAGAATGTTATGTTATGACTTCAAAACAATTTTAACATCCTCAGCTCAAATCCGCATAAGGAAGTTAAAATAGCAAGGCTGCATCAGCGAATACGTTTTTATATTACTTTTGCATTTGTTAACACTATTGGGTAGGTTTAGGTTTGGGTTTGGTGTAGGGGATATTTCCAACATGATAGAGCATTAATCTTTAGCGACACTCACCGGATATTGAATTCTGAACAGCCGCAATACGTACCTGAAGCAGCGTAATAAAAACGCTGCAATATGTGCCTATACCAACCAACGTAATAAAAACGTGCCACGGTCACGTATTAAATGTGTGTTTAAGCGCCACTCTCTGGACATTTCACTTTGAAACTGCCGCGAAACGTGCAGTAAGGTACATAATTACGGGGTTGCAGAAATGTATGTAGAGGCACGTAATTCCAATGAGCCTGGGTTGTTAAGTCCGGTGTGCATTGTGTTCCAAGCCCATAATTTAAAAATAATTTAAATTAATTATTTTTTAATGGCATGAAATAGTTTGGGTTTGAATATTTTAGTCATGTAGTAATATAACCCTGACTCGCTAGTAACCTTTTAAAAGTATTATAATTCATTTGCATATTTTGGAAAGGAGTGTAAAACAAATAAATTATTCTCCAAAAATGTAGTCGTTATGGACTGCACTGAAATGAAAGAAAAAAAACAACAGCTTGTCATAAAAATCTTAGGAATGCAATGCTGTGTTAACAAACGTGAGGAGTTAATTAGAAACGGGAAATCAAAAACGAAAGAGAACGCCTGAGGCAGACCTACTGGCAACAGTGGTGCCCTGTTAGTAACACACACGCAACCAGAATCCATATGTCTTCTGTGTTTGCTTCCGCCTGTTTTTAGAAACTACATTTAGCCAATTAACTTGTCATAACCATGAAAACAGTATTTCAAAACTTATAAAAATGATCTATGGTGTATTACAAGAATATGTTCAAATACAGGACACAGTAAATAGTACCAAACCTAAGGCTGTGTTCATGCTGACTGTAGTACTTTGGTTGTGTTAAGATGTTAAGTTATGTCACACTCTATAAAGAAAAGGTTCTTCATTGTCATATGGTTCCATGAACAATTCACTGATAGGTTCTTCGAGGAACCAAAATGGCTCCTCAATGGCATTGCTGTGAAAACCCCCTTTTGGTATCTTAATTTTGGACTCAAAAAAGAAGACAGCCTGGGCCTCAGATGCTGAGGGAATGTTGTGCAGTTTGAAGTGTGTAGTGAGACATTTGTGTTGTGATATGTATTTATCATCAGCAGCACCTTCACAAACACCCGAAAGGAAAATCGCTCAGTAACAATAACAAGCATTGCCGCAGGCACAATTAAAGACTACACGTAAGTCTGCTGTCAGAAAGAATTAATGTAAGAACACACACACGCTCTGTCACACTCTCTTTCTTAGACTTTCTCTCTCTTGTTTTATTTCTCTCTTTTCTTTGAACCTGAACTTCTGACTGGAATACATTCGCATGTTACCTCTATCCAGTTAGCAGATTACTCATGAAATATGCATCTCACATCCATCTATTTGTATCTTACATGAGAATCAGTCATGTTGTTTTTCATACCCACACTTTTGCAGCTACGCTTAACCTGATTCAATCTTTATACATCATGCGTCAGTAGCAAAGTTTTTATTATAATGCCATATTTGTTTGTTTATATGAGGTTAGTATTTTATTTAATAGGCTACTGGAGTAACATTACCGTTTTGTTTAATACAAAAGCGAGGATAGCATTTATATGAAGGATTTTTGTAGTACAGAGGCTGTTTTCCTGACCTTTAGATTAAACCTTAGGTTAAGCTTCTCTTTCCTGTCCTTTCAACAACCCTGAAGAAGAACTGTGTGTAATGAAAATCAGCTGCAGTTTGACAAGCAAATGAGAGATGACAGATACATATCAAAACTGATGCACTGATAAAAGTGATAAAAGTTGCACATATCATATCCTCAAGCTCTTGATTCTGGACTGCAGAAAAAGTATATTATATCACTTTGACTGTAGCTAGGTCGATATTCTATCTTCCTTCAGGAGGTGTGGTTTAATCTGTACTGTCTCACTCTGGATTACCACAGATGCACATAATTATCTGTCCAGACACATGCAGGTCACACACAAACATACGTTACACACAGACACATCAACCACAAACACAAACACGGGTCAAGCAACACACTAGCTAGGGAAGGGAGAAGTTTAAATAATTACACAACACTTTTGTACATATTTCATATGTACTGAGCAAGGAAGTCTATAACGCCTGAAGAAAGCTTTCCATTAACATTCCCATTCATCTCAATGGCAGTTGCCCAGCACTTGCAGGGCCCCTCAGAGGTATGTGACCTGGATGCTGCCATCTTGGCTCCTGGGCACTTAGTTCCTGGTAACATTTGTCATGTGGCTGATTACTCGTCAAAGGCAGTGGGTAGAGAAAAAAAAATCAATTTTTCAAAATATCCAAAGGTCCCTGTGGGTCCTTAACAAGTTTTAAAATGTCATCTGTCAAATGTCAAAATGTCCAACTTAAAATCAAAACAAATGTCTTAAATTGGTATAATGACAAAAGTCTTAATTTTCATTATAAGTGGAATTAAATTTGGGGAAGGAAAACAGGAATCGTGTTACAGGTTAATGTGATTATTAAAATTCAAATGGTGACCTTCAGTATTTATTTATAAAAAAAACCCCTGAAAGTTTGAGTTAGAATAGTTGTAGAAAAGTTAAAATAATCTTATCTATCTATCTCTACATTTTACACAACAAAAATGTGTATGTTATGTGTATCTAGTCTTATACAGTTGATCTAGTCATGTTCTCTACACAATGTTTGTGTACATTTACATAATAGTGTCTCTTCTATCCGCCACATCTGTTTTGTGAAAAATCTCTGGTCATATTAGACTTTTACATCCCCATGTCTGTTATCAGAATGATTTGTGGGAAGTTTTCTGCTCTACATGAGTATTTGATTTTCTCTGGGGGAAGGTTTCGTGCATTGAATTAAATTAATAAATAAAACCCTAACCAGCATGACACTGGCAAAATTGCTGCTATATTGGGTAGATACAAAATAATTGATGTCTTGCATGTTTGTGTTTATCTGAAAATCTGTGTTTGAATGACAGATGTGCCCAGTATTTTGTTCAATGTGAAAGCTATTTCGACAGACTAAATTGGCCTTTTGAAGAAGGAAAGGGTGTTCTCTTACATTTACGTTCAAGGTATTTAGCAGATGCTGTTTTTCAGGGCAGCTTACAAAATTGCTTTAGCATCACGTACAAGACCATTGTTATCAACAGATGGCATGCATGCAATTTGGAAAGCTATCTACTAGAAAGCAGGTGCTTCCTATACCAGCACAAAAAAAGAAGATAAAAGTCAAGTCGTAGGTCTGCATAGATTGGATGAATGAAGGAGCTTGACCCTTGGCTACCATTATGCTAGGTTGTGTACTATAATTAAGTGATTTGAAGTGTAGCAGCGGTGTGATGTGGGAGTACTTGGAAGTTCACAATATTATTTTTGTCATCAGGAGAGAGAGAGAGGAAGGCGTAGGTGGAGGGATGAGTAGGGAGTAGAAGGTGCAGAAGAGTTTCCTCGGGGCAGCAGCGTCAAGCTTTGCTCCATAGCTTTTCAGCAAGATTGGAATATGAAGTAAAGTTATCTGAAGTTCCCTCATGTGCTGTCTGAGAACTTCTCCCTGTTGAAAAAATAACAGCATATGCTGGTTAGGTAGGTTTTGAAGCATGGATCCTGGTTTGAGCTGGTTTAAGCTGGTCCTTAGCTGATTTAAGCTGGTCCTTAGCTGGTCATGTGCTGGTCCTAAGCTGGTCCTGAGCAGGAGGGACCATCTTAGGACCAGTACATGACCTAAGGACCATCTTAAATCAGCTAAGGACCAGCTTAAACCAGCTCAAACCATCATCCATGCTTCAAAACCTATCTAACCAGCATATGCTGTTTTTTTAAACAGGGCAAGTTATGGAAGCTTGTTTCCACCACAAGGTAAAAAATAAATAAATAAATAATAAAAAGTGTAATTGTGAATTTTTATATGACAGTTCTGACTTTTTTCTTCCAATTCTGAGTTTGTATCTCACAATTCTGACTTTGAAAGAGGCAGAAACAAAATATATATATATATATTTATAAAACGGATAGTTCCGGTGCTTGATTCTGATTGGTTGAGCATCGTTCGAAGCTGTTGTAAACATAGACATAATAAATACAATAAATAAATAAATAAATAAATAAAGTATTTATTATGTCTATGCTCGGCAACCACTTTGTTTCATCCACAACCGTTTCTGAGGAACCAGAGCTATGTGAGGAACTACATTGTTTGGCGGAAGAATAATGTTTTTATGATTAGTATCATTACATTTTATTTGCTTTGTTTTATTTTGTGAAACCTTATATATGGAATAACCGTTTTACAAAAGCAGTAAGCCCCGTGAAGCCTACAGTGAATTTATAACAGCTAATGGGCGTTGTTAGGCACGACGCGAAGCTGGTTATAAATTCACTTTAAACCACAGCTTCTTGGGGCTTATTGCTTTAATACATAATAGATGTAAAACAGTTCGGCACGTTTCGCGTTTTTTCGCGTCGTGCCTGACAACGCCCCTTAGCTGTTATAAATTCACTGTAAACCACGGCTTCTTGGGGCTTATTGCTTTAATATATATAGATGTAAAACAGTGTTACCAAGTCTGTGGTTTTACCGCGAAATTCCCCGCGGGTTGTTTTTTAGTCCGCGGGATTTCGCACTGCGCTTCAGAGAAGCGCGGTCACGCCATCTACGCCGAAAATTTTGTTGCGCGTCTACATGGCGTTGCGTGGTAGTGATAGCCATGAAGCTTCGAAACCTTTGCAAATCATTTTTTTAAAGAGTGCGTCGGATCGCGTATCAAACTGAAACCACAGTCAATTAATCGATAATAAAAGGCTGATTAAAAAACACATTATACAGGCACTTTTTATTTAATGGTATTTTATTGTTTAATTGTATTCAGTGTATTAAACTTTCACTATAAAACACTTGCAGTGGGTTTGTAAAATGTTTTTGTAAAATGTTTTATGCATGTTTTGGCCTGAGACACTTGGTGTTGGTATACATATTTTCACAAAATTCATAAAAAAATAAATAAAATTGTTTTCTGCAAATTCTTGTTCTGCATCTCCCCAAGTACCACTGAGGTAATTTTTATGTTGTTTTACTGTATAATTTTAATAATTGCATACCAAAGTCAAGACAAATGCTATTTATTACCTCACCGTATCACATATTTAAAAAAATTCATAAAAAGATAAAATCAAATAGTTTTCTACAATCTCCACCAGATTCTTGTTCTAATGAATATAATTTGTCTTAACTTTGGTATGCAATAATTAAAAAATGATACAGTAAAACAACATGAAAATCACCTCAGTGGTACTTCGGGAGATGCAGAACAAGAATCTGGTAGAGTTTGCAGAAAACAATTTGATCTTTTCTTTTTATAAATTTTTAAAATATGTCTGTATAGCAATGTAAATAGCATTTGTCATGACTTTAAAAATGGTACAGTAAAACAACATGAAAATCACCTCAGTGGTACTTGGGGAGATGCAGAACAAGAATCTGGTGGAGTTTGCAGAAAACTATTTTATTTTATATTTTTAAGAATTTTTAAAATGTGATACATTGAGGTAATGAACATCATTTGTCTTGACTTTGGTATGCAATTATTAAAAAACTGATACAGTAAAACAACATGAAAATCACCTCAGTGGTACTTGGGGAGATGCAGAACAAGAATCTGGTGGAGTCTGCAGAAAACAATTTTATATGATACTTTTATGGATTTTTAAATTGTCTATATTGCAATACAAATAGAATTGGTCATGACTTTTGGTATGGAATTATTAAAAAATGATGCAGTAAAACAACATGAAAATCACCTCAGTGGTACTTGGGGAGATGCAGAACAAGAATCTGGTGGAGTTTGCAGAAAACAATTTGAACTTATCTTTTTATGAATTTTTAAAATGTGTCTATATAGCAATGTAAATAGCATTTGTCGACTTTGGTATGCAATTATTATAAAATGATACAGTAAAACAACATGAAAATCATCTCAGTGGTACTTGGGGAGATGCAGAACAAGAATCTGGTGGAGTTTGCAGAAAACAATTTGATCTTATCTTTTTATGAATTTTTAAAATGTGTCTATATAGAAATGTAAATAGCATTTGTCGACTTTGGTATGCAATTATTAAAAAATGATACAGTAAAACAACATGAAAATCACCTCAGTGGTACTTGGGGAGATGCAGAACAAGAATCTGGTGGAGTTTGCAGAAAACAATTTGATTTTATATTTTTATGAATTTTTAAAATGTCTATATAGCAATGTAAATAGCATTTGTCATGACTTTGGTATGCAATTATTAAAAAATGATACAGTAAAACAACATGAAAATCACCTCAGTGGTACTTGGGGAGATGCAGAACAAGAATCTGGTGGAGTTTGCAGAAAACAATTTGATTTTATATTTTTATGAATTTTTAAAATATGTCTATATAGCAATGTAAATAGCATTTGTCGACTTTGGTATGCAATTATTATAAAATGATACAGTAAAACAACATGAAAATCATCACAGTGGTACTTGGGGAGATGCAAAACAAGAGTCTGGTAGAGTTTGCAGAAAACAATTTGATCTTTTCTTTTTATGAATTTTTAAAATATGTGATACAGTGAGGTATTAAATAGCATTTGTTATGACTTTGGTATGCAGTTATTAAAAAATGATACAGTAAAGCAATATGAAAATCACCACAGTGGTACTTGGGGAGATGAAGAAGAAGAATCTGGCGGAGTTTGCAGAAAACAATTTGATCTTATCTTTTTATTAATTTTTAAAATATGTCTGTATAGCAATGTAAATAGCATTTGTCATGATTTTGGTATGCAATTATTTAAAAATGATACAGTAAAACAACATGAAAATCACCACAGTGGTACTTGGGGAGATGCAGAACAAGAATCTGGTGGAGTTTGCAGAAAACAATTTGATTTTATATTTTTATGAATTTTTAAAATAAGTCTATATATAAATACCATTAAACAAGAAGTGCCTACAAATTGTTTTTTAATCAACCTATTATTATCGATTAACTGACTGTGGTTTCAGTTTGATAAGCGATCTGACCCACTCTAAAAAAAAAAAAAAAAAAGATTTGCAAAGGTTTCGAAGTCTCATAGCTATCAATACCACACAACGCCATGTAGAAGCGCAACAAAATTTCCGGCGCAGATGGTGTGACTGCAGTGCAGAAACTGCACACCTGGCCAACCTACCCTAAGCATTCGCTGGGATAAAAATCAGAATTGCAAGATGCTAACTATAACTCGCAATTGTGTGGTACTAAGTCATAATTCTGAGAAGTATGAAATGTGATTTATAAACTTGCAATCGTGACAAAAAAAGTCAGTTGTAATAAATTGATATATATTTTATTTTGTGGCAAAAACAAGCTTCCAACCAGGCCTACTTGGTGGAGGCAGAACAAAGAGGAACACAGAGTAAAAATAAGAGAAAGATGCAGCATTTGATGCTGCTGCTTCGATAATGGATATATCATAAGGTGCTGGGAAGTGAAGTGTCATTTGCTAACACCTTTGTATGAAGATCGTGGTGTGTGTGAAAAGGACTAGGCAAAGCACAGGTGTTGAGGTGTTATGAGTAGTGCAAATATGTCTAATACATGTTTGTGTTTGTGGTCTGCAGGTGTATACACGGTATGGGAAATGTTACACATTTAATGGAAACAAGACATCACCCAAGAGAGTAAGGCAAGGCGGCACAGGAAATGGACTGGAGCTGATGCTGGATATTCAACAGGACGAGTATCTGCCCATTTGGAGAGAAACCAGTGAGTGACGAACACTGTCTCACTTAATGATTGTAGTGAAAATGACTGAAGAGTTTCAGTGTTCATTGTACTGTTTACTGCAAAGCTGATTGTTTTGTACAGTGTCATTTTTTCATATACTACCATTTAAAAGTTTGGGGTCGGCAAGATTTTGAAATACATCTTATTCTCACCAAGGTTGCATTCACATATTTGTGAACCAAAAATACACAGTACAAACAGTGATATTGTGAAATATTACTACAATTTATAATAACTCTTTTCTTCTTTAATATATTTTAAAATGTAATTTATTAAAGCTCCAGTCTTCAGTGTCACATGATCCTTCTCAAGAAACTTTTCTTATCAGTATGCTTAATATGTTTGTGGAAAAAGTGATACTGTACATTTTCTTCAATGAACAGAAAATTATATATACAATCAAACCAAAAATCATTCAGACACCAGATATAATTTTTTATATTTTTTACTAGTGGTTGCAGGACACTATAGTTCATTTATGTATGTGAGGATAGCAAAATAAAGTAAACTGTGACATATTATACCCAAAAATTCTTCATACAGTGGACTACCAGTAAAACTGATAAAAATTTGGGACCAAAAATTTGATTTGACACTTTGACTTGACCATGTTTTGTTACATACCTTTCTATCAAAGTTATCTGACATTATCAAGATGAATTTGTTCTGACACAGTTTAACTCTCGAGTTCTTGTCATATTTTATTACCAATTTCTAAACTATAGTGAATAAACTGTGATAATGTGAGAAATGTTGAAGGTGTCTGAATAAATTTTGGTTTGACCGTACTTTTGAAAGTTAATGTGTACAGGTAAAATAATTACTACTAAAACTCAAATCAATATTTTATGCCCACTTACATATTTATTTATTTAGCACATAATCGTTCAATTATGTAGTTATATAGTCATTTTTGCAAAATAATCAGGACTCTGACATGGAGTGGATTCGCATCAGTTCGCCTTCAAAAGTACAAACAAACAGAATGTCTGTCAGATTTTTTTACCCATACGATCTCTCCATTTTCAGATGAGACAACACTGGAGGCAGGTATTCGGGTTCAGATTCATAGTCAGAACGAACCCCCGTACATCCACCAGCTGGGTTTTGGGGTCTCTCCAGGATTCCAGACATTTGTTTCCTGTCAGGAACAGAGGGTAGGTTTAACTGGGCTAAAAACCACAAAAACTGTTAAGATCTGAATTCAACAGCAAGCTGTTCTAAACTCTTGAATTCCAGACATTTTAAATTAGGAGCTAATTTACAAAAAGTCAAAAAGATTTCAGGGCTGACTGTGATATTTTTTAATTGAGACTGCATGTGCTAAGTGTTTCACAGCCATAGGGTGCACTCAGGCAGACAAAGAAGCAGAGACAGACTTTTTCTCTAAATGTCTGCTGTTTTTCTAGCTAACATACCTGCCACAGCCGTGGGGAAACTGTCGGGCTTCATCTGAGCCTGTGATCCCAGGATACGACACCTACAGCGTCAGCGCTTGCAGACTGCACTGTGAGAGCACACAGGTGCAGAGAGAGTGCAACTGCAGGATGGTGCATATGCCAGGTGCGTGCTGTAGTATGTGAGTGGGAGAGTTGTTATAAAAACGGTTTATATCAGTAAGAACAAATATGCCGTGTTGGTACTTGTCACACCACCACACAGCTCATCTGTAAAATTGTTCTTTAGGCTGCTGACAGATTGGCAGCTGCATCGCAGCATTCCTTGTTTCACTGTCGAGAAGTGGCTTTCTTAGAAACCCTTTATGGAGCAGATTTCTGTAAATAATCTACAAGCTCTCTTACTGATGTGTTGGTTCAGTTTTTCACACATCAAATATCTCTCTACAGGCAATGCTGATATCTGCACACCCAGTAAAATCAAGTGCGTTGACAAGGCTTTAGGTAATATCACAGACACATCTTAAACACATAAATACTGATGCTGATTGATCTCAATTAAGTTTAAATTTTAAAGGGATAATTCACCCAAAAATTTAAATTCTGTCATTATTTACTAAACTCATACGATTTTCCTTCTTCTGTGGAAGATATTTTGAAGAAGTTTTTTCCAAACTATGAAAGTCAACTAAGAAAAAAAAACACACTGAGATATTTTTCAATATACTTTTATTTATTTAGTTTTGTTTGAGTTCAAAATTATTGGACTTTTACTTACATTTACAAGGTAAAAATAATACTTTTACTTCATTACAAATTCATGTAGACTAGGTACATAAGTCATACCCTTCAATCTTTTCCCATTTATTTAAAAATAAAAATAGTATTTTTCTCTAAAGACAAGGATGAGTAATTGATGAGTGATGTTACATTTTTTCAGTGAACTAGTCCTTTCTTGAACTATAGCAATGTGTTTTTATAATAGCAATTATTATTATAACAATTATTTATAATAATTGATGTAGATGAAATTGAGTGTGAATGAAGAAGATGAAATTAAGTGTGAATATGTATTGATTATTCATTAAAAATATATTCAAATGTCAAACCACTCTAAAAATGAATATATATATGTGTGTGTGTGTGTGTGACAGGTTTCAGGATATTGGTTTTAGTTTAAGATGTGAGTTTTACATAGTCAGAACAATAAGAAAATAATGATTTCTTCATGGAGTTTGATGGAGTTCAAAAATACTCAAATAAAAAAATCTGTATGATCTCTTGTTTTCAAAAGTCAAGCTAAGAAGAAGTATTTATTTTTAACTTTTAAATACTTAATTAAATGTGGATACTTGAGTAAAACTTTTTAAATAGTATCTGTACTTTTTACACCCCTGGTAAATAATGAATAATCAGTAAATAATAGTGATTTTTAAACAGTGATTATTCACAACTCTACTGATTTGAAGTAACTGAGGGTTTAAAAACTCATACTTGTATTTAAAACTACTGACCAACACTGAGAGCTTGATTATTAATGATAACTACAACACCATTTACTGCAGTTCTTGTCCTCAGCATATATAATTCATCAATATTTCCTGTAAACAACTTCTGCAGCTTTACTCCAGAAGAGCACAGGTGACTCATGCCCCTGCGAGACACCCTGTAATTTGACTCGGTATGGAAAAGAGCTCTCTATGGTTAAAATCCCCAGCAGGGGCTCCGCTCGCTACCTTTCTCGCAAATACCAGAAATCGGAGGAATACATCAGGTAAGTCAAATGCATAAACGGCCACACATACACATAATCTCATGGGGCAGTTTTCATTCTGCTGCTGAACATATTTGAACATAATAGTTTGTACCCTCAGACAGACCAGAGAGGAAACAATCCCAGCAGTTTTTTCATTGGAAGCAAAATATGCTTCTGCAAGGATACCTGCAAAGCATTTTTATTTATTATTTATTTATTTACTTACTTATTTTTGCAAAACATGCTTCTCTCACAAATTCTATCAGCCTTTTCTAATAACTATAACAGGATTCCTATTGTCCAAACTGAGGCTCATTTCTGACAGTTATATAATGGGATGAAAAATGTAATTGTGGTCTTCCATTCATTGGCTCAATAATAGAAAAAACTATTTTAATAGACTGCTCTATAATGACATTCTGTGGTTTCCACTAATTATTATTTTTTAACCATTTTTGGTGTTAATCCTTTTCTTTCCATAATACAAAAAATAATGGGCTCATTTCCATACTGTTTCCCTGCAGGGAATTAAATATTTTTATTAAAATTTTCATTGTGCAGAGACAACTTTCTCATCTTGGATATTTTCTTTGAGGCCCTTAACTATGAGACAATAGAACAGAAGAAAGCGTATGACATCGCTGGTCTGTTAGGTAGGTTTGCAATCCCCGCACACTACAAACATCTGTACTGCAACTGCTATCGTTATCAGAAGTGTGGCATGTCAGCCTTCTCAAAAAGTATTAAAGGGATAGTTCAATCATGACAACTCTCGGAACATTTTAGCATGGTGATGGATATGATAATGTTAATGTATTTGGTCTTTGCGGAATAGATCTGCTTCGCTGCTGCTGCTGAATTGCTGCTGCTGCTATTGGTAATTGCTTTAGTTGTAGATTATTGCTGCTGCTGCAAGCAAGTAAAGGAACTTGCTACTGCCAATGCATATGGCTATACAGTGCTGTGAGTATTCAAGACATATGTCTTACATACAAATAGCTTATAAAATAACCCATAGCAGATTTATACAGGTGGAGCTGGGGAAGGTGGAGGGTTTCAGAGAAACTCTGAAAGCACGCTGCAAAAACATTAGGTGAATGCTAGCCAGCCATATAAATGTAAGGCTGTGAGCTCATTGGCTGCATATGCAACATAAATCAATCAGCTTGTGCCAAATCGTTTAACTCTCTGAATATCATCAGTTACGTTAACAACTCTTCAGCCTGCGCCAATCGCAACCTAGGCTCATTGGAAATACGTGCCTCTACATACATTTCTGCAAAACTGAAAAAACGTACCTATACATACAAATCGCTGCAGTTTTATGGCGATTAAATAGTGTCAAATGTCGCGCACATAAAAACAAGACGCGAGCACATGATATGAGCGCACAGAACAGTATCCGCGCGCGGAAAACCATCATCGCGAGGGAGCATTTCTGCACCGCGAGCGCACAGAACAGTATCCGCGCGCGGAAAACCATCATCGCGAGGGAGCATTTCTGCACCGCGAGCGCACAGAACAGTATCCGCGCGCAAAAATGCGCTCTCGCGAGAACGGCGCTGAGTAGCACTCGCTCGACCCTCTCTACGCGCTCTCAACTGCTCAACCCCTGCTCGCTCGTCAAGTCGACTTTTGAGACTTTGGAGGCGGGATCAAATGTCAGATGTCTCCGCTCCTGTGATTGGTCATTTTCAACACATAGCCTACCGCTTGTTAAGTTATAACCTTAGAAATAGATTTTTTAATTCAATAATCATGTATAAACAACAATGCAACACCAATACATATTTGCATAATAATATAAAAAAACAGGTATGAAACATGAAACATATTTCAATAATTGAGAATCAATTTAGAATACTATAAATCCGTTTTTTACCATTATTCATATCACATTTAAGCCGATCTTTTAAAAACATCATGGCGTACACTGTCCGTCCTCACGTCATCAGACATCAATAAATGATTGCTAAATGATTTTCATAAAAGACATGCTGTCTGGCTATCTGAGAATTCCTTATGGATAATAAGTTTTGGGATCATTATTTTTTTCGGTAGAATTATCTACAGCACATAATGACTGAGGATATTATAACATTTTTGGGGTTTCCTTTTCCAGATACATTTAGGGTACGTTTACGTGACACTGCTTTCAACTAAAAACTTTAACTTTTGGCTAATCATTTAAACCAGTGGTTCCCAAACCTGTCCTGAAACCCCCCTTGTCCTGCACCTTTTGTATGTCTCCCTTACACACCTGATTCCATTCATCAGCTCATTAGTAGAGACCGCAAGAACTAAATTGGGTGTGTCTGATTAAAGAAATCATATGTATCATTATAATGGATGCTCTTAAAGTGACCGCGCCTAATTTACTAGCTGCTGTCAGTGTCCTTAATGTTAATCCCAAGAAAATGAAAAATCAAATTACAGTTTCGCTGCCAGCTAAAGTACAATTAAACCATTTATTTGAACTAGACCACCGTTTCTTTTTAGTGGTGGAAACTACAGTTTCTTATGTAGTGAGACATAAAACAGAAGTACTTGCGAACATGTTGCAACTAAAGAGCTCTACTGAAGTGGACACAAGTAGCTCAGCCATTTTGGACCAAAAATTATTCAGACACATTGACCTGACCGTGTTTTGCTTAAGTGTTTTTACTTTAATTGCTAATGCAACCTTTTTACACCACAGATTGAACAAAATGAAGCATTGCTTGATAATTGGTCTACAAAGTATTGATAGTTGTGTAAATATTGTTATATTAACAGTTGTCTGAATTTTTGGTTGATTGTAATCCATCACATACCTTCTATCAAAGTTATCTGACATTATCAAGCTGAATTTGTTCTGACACAGTTTAACTCTGAGTTCTTGACATATTGTATTACTATTTTCTAAACTATAGCAAATAAACTGTGATAATGTGAGAAATGCTGAAGGTTTCTGAATAAATTTTGGTTTGACTGGATATTTAATTTTTACAGTAAAGACTATGCAGTGCTATTTTACATTTGATTATTCGGTTTCTGTACCTGGACACCTACAAACTTAAAAAAATAATAATAAAACTTAAACATTGCGTAAATAGCACAAATAAATAATAAGAACGAACATACAAATTAAACAATTTCAAACAGGGCTCACTGGTACAACCTGCACCGGGGCACCACAAACCTCAGCTACGGCCCTGCTGATTAGGCCAGGGAGACATACAAAATGTGCAGGGCAGGGGATCCTCCAGGACAGGTTTGAGAACCACTGATTTAAACAGAAACTTTTGGGAAAAACAAAACAAAAACAAATTCAAAGTGCAAGTTTTTGAAAATGATACTTTTAGTGTCTGTATAAACAACTTTTTTTTATCTTATTTATTTATTTATTTGTAAAAACAGTGAAATCATGCACATCTGCAATTTTTTTTAAACAAACAAAAAAGAAGACTGTTAAGATTTTGTATGGATATCTAGGCCTATAAACCTATTTTTACCTCCAATTTCTGTGTAGAAGTGTGTGTATGCAGCCCATTTTAGTTGAAAATTGTGGCCCGTTTTAGCTTAACCAGCCATTTCTACCTAAAATGACCTTTTTCACAAAAATCTAAATTTCTTTTTTAAATTAAAGTTTTTTATTTGAAAGAGCATGCCAAAACATTGTTCGTAAACCTTTGCTTTGTTGGTAAGCTTATTTATAATTGCTTTAGTACCCTTAATAGTGATGAATGAAATTTACTATGTCAAGCTCAATTACCATACAATTTCTCTGACAAGCCTCATGTAACACTCTGCCCTGCCCACCTTAAAAAACTCAGACCAATAAAAATGATTGTTACATGTCAACAAGTGTTGAAGCAACAATGTAAAAATTTAAAGAGATATAATGCTACAACCTTATTTGGCCCATTTTACCTGATAGCCCATTTTAGCTGACTTCACTCTATTGATGTCTGATGATGTGAGGACGGATAGTGTACGCCGTGGTGTTTTTAAAAGATCTGCTTAAATGTGTGATATGAATAATGGTAAAAAACGGATTTATTCTAAATTGATTCTCAATTATTGAAATATGTTTCATGTTTCATACCTGTTTTTTATATTCTTATGCAAATATGTTTTGGTGTTGCATTGTTGTTTATACATGATTAATTATTGAATTAAAAAATCTATTTCTAAGGTTATGACTTAACAAGCGGTAGGCTATGTGTTGAAAATGACCAATCACAGGAGCGGAGACATCTGACATTTCCCGCCTCCAAAGTCTCCAAAGTCGACAGCGACGAGCAGGGTTGAGCAGTTGAGCGCGTAGGAGAGGGTCGACGGGGTGCTACTCAGCGCCGTTCTGCGAGAGCGCATTTTGCGTGCGGATACTGTTCTGTGCGCTCGCGGTGCAGAAATGCTCCCTCGCGATGATGGTTTTCCGCGCTCGGATACTGTTCTGTGCGCTCATATCATGTGCTCGCGTCTTGTTTTTATGTGCGCGACATTTGACACTATCTAAACGCCATACAGTTTCCAGTTGAAATGAACACTAGAGGCAGTAAAACTCCGACAACTTTTATTTCTTTTCACACAAAAGTATGATTTACAGGTATATTTTTGATTAATAAAGGTTAATTTTCACACAATTAGTTGCAGAATGTTATGTTATGACTTCAAAACAATTTTAACATCCTGCACGATTTGAAAACTGATACTTTTGAACATTGTCGTCACATATACAGCTTCATATGCATGCGTTTTCTAATCCAGCAGATTTACTCGGTAGTTCATGCAACACGGCGTTGCACTTAGGTGATGAAGAGCTCTGGTACGAATCCCTGTGAAACTACTGTTCAACTAAACAGCTCAAATCCGCATAAAGAAGTTAAAATAGCATGGCTGCATCAGCGAATACGTTTTTATATTACTTTTGCATTTGTTAACACTATCGGGTAGGTTTAGGTTTGGGTTTGGTGTAGGGGATATTTCCAACATGATAGAGCATTAATCTTTAGCATACTCACCGGATATTTGAATTCTGAATGGCCGCAAAACGTACCTCAATCAGCATAATAAAAACGCTGCAATACGTGCCTGTACCAACGTAATAAAAACGTGCCACGGTCACGTATTAAACGTGTGTTTTAGCGCCACTCTCTGGACATTTCACTTTGAAACTGCCGCGAAACGTGCAGTAAGGTACTGTACATAATTACGGGGTTGCAGAAATGTATGTAGAGGCTGGGTTGGCCAATCTAGAGTTTCATGACTGAACTATACATTTCACCCAGAAATGAAAATTGTGTCATTTCAAAACTGTTTGACTCACTTTCTTCTGGACAACAAAGAGAAGATACTTTTCACACTAATGTCTCAAATAGTGAAAGTCAAAAGGGTCCGGAGTTGTTAAAAGGATAGTTCACCTTCAGTTGCTGGTCCCAGTTGACTTGTATAGTGTTTTTTTTCCATACTATGGAAGTCAATGGGGACTAGCTACTGAAGGTGAACTATCCCTTTAACATTCAGAAAGAAATTCATACAGGCTAGGAATGTATAGGTTGCACTCACAGACAAAAGGTCCAATAATTGCCACATGTCCAAAATTTTTGTGCAGCATTGTACAGACGCTGAAGCACTTTTTTGCGACAAGCTGTTTCAGTGAGAAACATTTGCCATCACTATACTGACTGGAATAAGAATTTTTTCTTCATAAAACTATACACTGGGTTATAGTTTTGTCATATTTTAGGCCATAATTTTCATTATCAATGCTTTGGGAGTGAAAACGGGTTGGCATTTTTTAATGGATGTCAATGGAGGACAGGCTTCAATATGCTGAGTTCAGTATACTGATCATATTATTGAACTGACAGTTAATATAATAATAAATAAATCTTAGTTGTAGTTTTAATAATCTTGTTTATTTCTGATATTGCTGTTTTGGCTAGTGGAAGTTCTGAATAGCTGGTAACTCTACGGGTTAGTTACCCAAAAATGAAAATTCTGTCATCAATTCATGACGTTTCAAACCTGTGAGACATTCGTTCATCTTCGGAACACAAATTAAGATATTTTTGATGAAATCCAAGAGCTTTCTGACCCTGCGTACAACACAACTGAAACATTCAAGGCCCAGAAATGTAGTAAGGACATCATTAAAATCGTTGAATAAAGTCATTAGTTTTGTTTTCTTTGCACACAAAAAGTATTCTAGTAGCTTCATAATATTACGGCTGAACCACTGATGTCACATGGACTATTTTAACGATGCCCTTACTACCTTTCTGGGCCTTGAACGTTTCAGTTGCGTTGCTGTCTATGGAGGGTCAGAAAGCTCTCGGATTTCACCAAAAATATCTTAATTTGTGTTCCGAAGGTGAATGAAAGTCCTACAGGTTTGGAAAAACATGAGGGTGAGTAATTAATGACAGAATTTTCATTTTTGGGTGAACTATCCCTTTAAACATTTAATAGCCAGATTGGCTGATGAGTAAAAAAAAAAAGTTCATCCCAAACCATGATTACAAATGAATATTTTAGAAATACTACACGATTAATCAAAGACTTAACTACTTCATGTCATCGTTGTTTGCTTTCCATTTCCAGGTGATATTGGTGGACAGATGGGGCTCTTCATTGGGGCCAGTATTCTTACTATACTGGAAATACTTGACTATATCTATGAGGTATCTTCACTTCATTGTGAAAGGACAGTCCGATGACCTTCACCTAAACACACTATCATAATATACACTATCTCTTGTCCTTTCAGTCTGCTTTTAATCTTTATCTCTGTAGGTGGTCAAATACAAAATCAAGCAACTCCTGAAACCAAAAAAGAGTCAGAAACAACAGAACCAACGAAACTTGATCCAAGAGCAGATCCAGAGAACAAAGAACCTGCGAGAACAGAACCTGAGAGCTCAGCTGGCAGCCGGAACTATAGCTACAGTCAGATTTGAAGAAGTCAAAGTCAAGGTGAGTCAGAGAAACATAGTGATTTTTTGATGGCTTATACACATTGCACCTAATAACTGATGATCTGCATCGTGCGATTCGTTTGTCAACAGGCAGCTAATGAAGTGGCTCAACCGCACAGTGCACATCCAACTTCAATATTACCAAATCATCACAACGCACAAGCAGTCGTACAGCAGGACTTTGCTTGTTAAGGGACGCCTCTTCTTCTCCGTATTTATTTTTCATATCACTGAACTTGAAATTGGGATCCTGAATGGACCCTGTACACTGAAATACAAATTTCATTTTTTTTTCCACTTATAAAAGCTACAGCCAAAGCCTAATCCAGGACCTCATGTGAAACCGGCTCAAACCAGTCACACCATCACTGTTCTCATTGTTCAAGTCAATACCAGATGAAGAAACCACACAATGTGTTTCACATGTGCTTTTGTTGATTTTTTTTTTTCCATCTGAATGGACCTATCATAGACTTCAAAGAAGAAAGGACCTGAAAGGATCAGATTCAGTCAGAAAGTTGCATTTCACATAAATTACCTATTTGACAGGACAAATATGAACTAAATGAAAGTTATAAGAGATGAAGCAAACATACAGCTGTTGCTTAGTGCAGATAAAGTAGGTTTCTGCGTGGTTCTTCCTATGGTAATGTACAGTGCTTGCGCCATTTCACCTTTTCACATTTCTTAATAACATAATGAGACTTCTCAGTAGGAGAACTGCTAAAATATACCATTCGTTTCTCTGTGAGTAGGTGTTATGTTCTTTTTCAGTCTTATGTAACTTCTCCATTGTGCTGTAGTCCTTCTAATGAAACAGTCTGTCTCTAGGTTTGAAACATGGAAAACACCACACTAGAGCACACTGTTTGATAAAATCATCTCTAGTAAAAAATAAATAAATAAAATAAAATAAAACACAACTAATATTCTTTATATGAATATAAAAAGGTAGAGGTGATATTTATTTTGTATGCAAATACAAGTACATTCAAATAGATACATTTCAATTTGTAGTAACATTTTGCTGAATATCCATCATTTCCATCTGGTCATAAATCTTAAAAAAAAAAAATCTGTTTGAAAGGACTAGAACACAGTAATACTGACTACAGATGAAACAAAACTGTCAAGCGTATAACCTTAAAACCACCATGAGTTCTTCTTTTTTTTTTATAATTTCATGCCTTGAATAATGTATTGGAGACTGGTCACAATCCAGAGCTTTCTGACTGAATATGCAGAATTTCCACAATTAACCTTGTACATGAGGACAATATTTCTAGGAGGAAAAAAATCTACTTTTACTGCCATCTAGTGGGCCTAATACTAAAATACAAACACCTATCATGTTTTATCAACACCACTTTGTATGAACTTGTCCAAGTCTGGTGGCTCCATAATGGTGGACATTCAAGGGTAGAAATGTTAAATGGAATCATGCAATTCTGCAAATTACTGTGGAAGTATTTGGTGAATAAAAAGTTGTTTTTTAACAGAATATCATAGGTGTGATAATGACTGTAATGCAAGTTGTGAGCAAATAGGTTGTGATCACAAAATAATAATAATAATAATAATGAAAAGTACCATCACCTACATTGACACACTTTCAACAAATAGAATTAGAGCCTCTTAAGCTCTTCATCTATAACCATTTCTGTTAGCAGCAGAACGGCACACACTGTAAACATCTGCAGTGTGATGCACTAACTCTATAATCTCATTACAGCATGTCAGTTCCACAGAGCCCAACAACTGGTACTCTGTTCACAAACATCTTTTTGTAAAAGAAATATGGAAGGAAAAAACAAACAAACCACCTAAACATCATTTTGACATTATAAATACTCTTAAATATTTGGTTTATGTGCAAAACAAAACAAAAAGTGTTTTTGTGTTTATTTGTTTGTTGGGTGCATAGCTGAGAAGCATTTCACTGTGAAAGAGCAGATTTAAAGGCATAGAATTTAACATGGACAGTATAGTTAGGTTGTCCCAGACAGCCACAGCTCACGGGAAAAGGAAGTGTGGGTGGAATACTGGAATGTATTTCTAACATGGGTGGATTCAGAAAACTGGAATAATGCAAAATACATTGTGGAAATAGCTTTATACACTCACCCTTTCTGAACTGTCTAGTATTGTTGTAAACATGCTTGATCCTCTCCTCCCTCAGCTGTAGACACAATAAAAATGCAAAGAAAATCCTTTCACTACAATTACTGAAAAAAACCCCCAATCTATTCGCATTCTCTTTCCCAGCTCCATCACCAGTCCCAAATTTACTTTGTTTTTACATGTATGCTAGTGTATTCAAAAGCATACTTTTTTTTTTTTTTTCCTAAAACAGTTAAGCACAAAACTTTCAACAAGACTTTATGGATTCAGTTCAGAGTTTAGAAATATAATGGATGGATTAAAATGGATACATTTTTAGCATTGGCTGTGGGTGGAGTTTGTGCTGTACTTGTTTAGGGGAGAAAGAAAACATCCTATATGTACAGTGTGCATGACATAAATTTCATCATAGAGTGCATTAGTGCCTGCCCACTTCTTAAGCTGTGTTGGTTTTAGAAGTAGTTTTTTATATATTTTTTTTTTATATTTTATATAAGTATTTAAGTATATATTTTTTCCCATATGAATTCTAAAAAAGTTTTCGGTAAAGCGCTATAAGCCATTAACCAAGCCAACCCACTACGGGGTGAATGACAACATTACAAACTTTCATTTGAAGCAAAAAGTTTTAAAAAATCAGAAAAAAGGTACAACACATATATAGCGGCTTTAGTGAGGGAATTAACTACAATCCCATGAAGCATTACGAATGACATGAATTAAAAATATATAACAATACACATTAAAAGCTGTTGTTTAATTCAATAGAAATTGTATATTTTAAGTTTATTGTAAAATATGCATATATAGACAAATATTTAAATATTTAAGTATTATGAGAGCATAGAGAGACTGACTCAGTTACGTCAGATTCTCTGATTGGTGGACTTTTCTATACAGCATCATGGGTAATGTAGTTTTTCAGCACAAATTCTGCTGTTAAACATGATTACTTTAAAAATAAGTAAAAATTTGAATAGATGTTTTTAAAGGTTTAAAAGATATCTTTAAAAATCAGTTTCCCCATGGAGAGAATTAACAGAGTTGTTACTTTCAGAACTCGGCCGTTGCACTTTAATATCTGCATAGGCTACTGTATGTATATGTAGGCTACTGGCAGATATTTCTAACCACGTCTTACTTTCCACAGGCGCCTTGAATTTTTTTGCATTAATAAGTTTGTCCACAAGGTGGCAACACTGACCCGGGCCATTTGTTTCACGGGGGGGCAACAACAGCAGATGCCTGCATTGATGAGCCTGCATTTGTTGCCTGGAGAAGGCAACAACAGCAGATGCCTGCATTGATGAGCGCTTGTGTGAGGAGGTTAAGAGATACCCACTCAAGTTTAACTCGCTTAAACTTTTTTATGTCATAATTTGTGGGGAGAAATAGCGCAGACACTGGACAAAGTGAAAACGGCTGTGGAGTTTGGCTGTACGCATAGGCTAGCATCTGTCAAATCTGAAGTATACTTTGGGCTTAACTCCACCAGTCTGTAAGGTAAATTACATTTACAGTGAGGAATACAAAACAACGGCAATTCATCCTAAGGGGGCAGCAACATGAAACATGCTGCAATACAAAATTCTACAATTATTCAGAAAAGCACAGTGAAAGAATTTTTTTGTAGTGCATTAACAGACAGTTGTGAGTCAAGTACTCACAGAAAAGATGTCTCTAAATATTTCTTGTCAAATGTCTCAGAATTGTTCTTTCAGAACATTTCTCTTTGGTTTCAGTAAAATAAACAAATAGCTTTTACTAGAGAACTGTTTGACAGATGTTAAAATTGACAAGGAGTGCTGCTAGCAGTTAGCCAGTCTACAGTTACCCCACTGTTGCTTCTTTGGAGGCTCCTCAGGTGCTGTTCCCTGGCTCTTGTTCAAATATCAGCATGGCGAGCTGGGAACGTGACCCCTGGCTCTCCAGAGTGCTTTGGAGACAGCGGTGGAACACGTCCTCACTTAGCCGAGGATCGCAGGTCCGGTTGCGGTATGCCTGCCGCAAAGCAGGCTCGACAGCACGGAAAACATGCAGCCCCGAATATTGCACAAACACGTCATAAAGATCCAGGTTCTCCAGCAGCTCCTCATTCTCCTGCAAATCCCCAGACATCCGTGTGCGCGAGGACATGTAGTCAGAGTTGTAGAAACACGCCTCTTCAAAGGTGTATCTGTCAAAGTGACCCGCTTCCCTGACCAGGTCTGGTGAAACAGGAGGAACCTGGTCTGGATAAGCCACACTGGGGTCAAATTCTTGGAAGTGGAGGGGAAAGAAAGCCTGCCAGCCGCTGATGGCATTCATACGACAGCGATTCAAGAACTCGGAGTTGAGTACAGTGTCAGCTGTGACCTGGAGGAAGAGTGTTTCCACTGGGTGCTTCCTAGATACAATATCCAGGATCCGCAGGACACCCGGGCTTTCTGTCTTTATGCTGATCCAAGACACCTTCACGCTGGGATATCTGCGCTCGACGGAAGTGATCTTAGCCTTGACTTCTGCAAAGACGTCATTTGTACTCACTTTTTGGGCCTCGGCGGGTTCGTAGGTGAACAGGAAGTTAAGAACTGCATTCTCACCGGTCTCAAACAAGTTGGAGGAACAGTGATCCAAGAAACGCAGCGCTGCATGGGAGTCATAACTGGTGAGGGGCAGGAGGACGTGGACTCTTGTAGCCTCGGTGACATAAGGCATGGGGATAATCTCTACTTGGCTGAGGGGTCGCACAAGGTGTACATGGCGTGCGATAGATTTCTGGTGACCAGACTCAGTCGTGGCCTGTAACTGCAGGTCCAAGGTGTACTCCATCCCTCGTGTGTGGTCCAAGCGCCTGTAACCGTTCACCAGCCGTGGAGCGCTCAGCTGTACAAAAGGGTTGTATTTTTTGTTGAGCTCTTCAACTGCGACTTTGATGACGTCAGTCACATCATCACGATCGGCACCATTGAGCTGGCATTTAGGGGCACCGTCCACACAGGAGAAAAGGTTATCTTCAGTAAAGTAGTCCCAATGCAGTACCTCAAAGCGACTCTTGGGTTCAAAGGGAGGTGTGATGCCGATGGGCCACGAACCACTCTTGTTTCCATCCACTGCTAATTCACTAACATTCTTTATCTCAGACTAAGGGTGAAAAGTAAGATTCATGAAAAGCTGACAAAAGCCATAAAAATAAACACATACAGTATGCTGTATCTTTAGGGGGAAAAGCTTGTCACTGAGACAGTACACCTTCATACCTTTAAATAATCTTAAAAGGTGCATATTAGTTTCTTAAGGTTTAGTATAGTACACTTTAGATCAGTGGTTTTCAACCAGGGGGCCTCAGCAGACTTTCAAGGGGGGGGGGGCTCAAGATGACAAAACAACTAAAATATTTAGTAATATATTCTTCTTCTTTTTCAGTTTTTAAATTTTCTTTAGAGAACACCATGGTTTTAGAAAACTTGGATATACTGAGGGGAGCTAATTTTAAAAGTGTGATTTCTAGACCTCAAAAAAATCATGTAAATGATTATAATCTTAAAATGTTATCATGGTACATTTGTCTAGTTAAGTTCTAAAATATTTAGTAAAAAAATATTTTAGTAAAAATGTGGTAGCCGTTTCTCAGGCTCCCTCTCCGGAATCGAACCCTGATTGGGGACGGATCCCTGACCCCAGATGGGTTTTGGATCTGATAAATGCATGCGTCAAACATACTGTAAACATACAAGCAAAACTAATTATATTGTAATTTAAAAAAAAAGAAAAGATTGTAAATAAAAAGTCTTTTTAAGACTAAAGTAATTGATAACAAAACTCTTTGTATTGCAAATAAATATTCTCTTTCCTTTATGCAGTTCCCACCCTTCTCTACACACACGCATACATTTTGCTCTCTGTTCTGCTGTCATTTTTTGTGGGTCTAAAATCTGCTGAAAAGTTTTGCTGAAACTGCATGTCAGTGGGTGGTAACTATGCACCAGAATTAAAGACCTGTTTCTATTGATCACTCTCACTTTGTGCAATAATTTGGCCACACCCACTGTACGGTCCCAGACACAAAGCAAAGTTGTGGCGTGAAGAACAACACATCGTTGTCTAATGTCACGATCATGATCTTCTTACAACACTCTTAAACACTCTTTAACACACTATTCAAAACTTTTCAACTCACAAATAAAGATTTTAAACTAAAATGACAGCAGAACAGAGAGCAAAATATATGGGTGTATAATGAAAAATGTGGGAAAGAGAACGTTTGTTTGCACAAAAAATTTCAGCAAGAATTTTAATTTGCAATCTTTTATTTATTTTTTAAGATTTATTTTTTGCGTTTTTGCCTTTTATTTGATAGGACAGTAGTTAGACAGGAAACAAAGTTGGAGAGAGAGAGGGGGGACAAGATCGGGAAAGGTCCACGAGCCGGGACTCGAACACGGGACGCCCGAAGTGCAACGGCGCTACATGTCGACGTGCTGCCCACGAGGCTATCGGCGCCAATAATCTTTTATTTTTTAATTACAATATAATTAGACACAAAAGTAACTCCATACATTTGAATATTGTTTGGAAAGTGGGGGGGTGTTTGAGTCCAAAAAGATTAGAACCACTATTTTATGGGTAGATAAGGTAGAAAGATGCACATGTGAGGGTACTGCCCCAGTGACAAGCTAAAGGTAATGTAGCATGCATTCTAAAAGTATGAATTTAGAAAAAAGTACAGATGCTGGTTTTGATGGCCTTTGTAAGCAACATTAAAGAAATGCAGACAGCATATAAAGTCATGCAGACAGCATACAAAATAAAGAGCTAAAAAAGCGATGCTAAAGTACATGTAATATATATATTTTTGTTGTAAAGAAGTTGAAAGTCTAACCTGTAGTTTCTCAATCTCTTCATAGGTCTTCTGCAGTTCTATTTCTGTAAAATGTTTGTGCAGACGATACATAAGTTCTGCACTGGTCACAGGATGAACAGTGAGAGCATTATGGAATCCATCATTCCCCATTTTGGGAAGGTCCATGTTGTTTTCCATTGTAAAATAATTATAATTCAGGTCCTGAGGTAAAGCAAGATTGCAATTAGATCAAAATACATATTATTTTACATATGTATATTTATATGTATTGTGTTTTTAAGATGCCTCAACATCTGGCACTGTAACAAGAATGTGGTCATAGTTTCATAGACAGCACCTCTAGGTTAATTCTGGTCAGCTCTAGTCAGCAGACCCTTGCAATTTGCAGTAATGCTGTTTAATGTCTTGTTGTAACCATGCTAATTAACTGCACAAATCGCAGCAGGTCTGCAGTTGGCCTGCCGAGAACAGGAAGTCATTTACTTTGTGGCTCAGCAGCAGAAGAAGTACATCATTCCATTAAAGTAATCCTGGTTTCTGGACGCTCACTTGTTTTATGCTGGATCCAAACAGCATGGTCAGGTCTGTGTGAATTACTGATGCTTTATGTTCAGGTCACTGCTTTTTACGTCAATGTCCAAAAGGTCCAAATTTGAACAACTAGACTGTCCTAAACACGGTTTAATGATATGTTGCCTCTGCATGAGACTGATAGCGCACCTAATGAGAGCCAGTGATTTCGGTTTCTCCGTGGATCGTAGAATAAATCATTATTTGGGATATTACATGCACTTGCAGCAATAATTAAATATTTGTTTATTTATTTATTGCTTTTTAATGATCATACACTGTTTTACAGTGATAAACATTTAGCTTTATTTGCATCCAGTGCATAATGTTTTCCCCTTAAACCAGCTAAGTGCACACTGTGCTGACTCTCTACACAACACTAAAACAAATACTAACCCCTAACCTTGGTAACACATCCTGATAGATACCGTTACCGTTTGTCATGATTGACAATTTTTCTGACCTCTGAACTTAAGTCTGAAATTTTCTTGACAGGTGACTGCGTAATTGAGTTGACCAGTGAAAGCTACTGTGGGTTGGGGTTTGTGTTTAACTGGTTTGCTTCCAAAAATGTAAAACCACTAATTGATTTCCACTTTACAGCAATTACTCTACAAATATTAAGATTTCATATTTGTAGACTAATTGCTGTAAATAAATTGTTGTAATGTTTTTAATGAAATCATGTAATTTCATTTTTTTAATTAGCCTGAATCTACAATGATTTTGCATTAGCTTACCATTTATTTAAGGTTTTCTTGAAATAAAACTAGCTATTCAAAAATTGATTAAAAAAAACTTTGTATCATTTATGACTGTATTTACAGTAGAACTAAAGCACAGTCATATTTTTGTGTCACTGCAACATGACTCTGTCAATGGATTACAGATGTGTTTTGTATGAGACGTGGTTCAGAGTATCTACTCTATCGTTCAAAAGTGTGGGGTCAGAAAGAGTTTTTAATGTTTTTGAAAGAAGCCTCTTTACTCTGCCTTTATTTGATCAAAAATACAATACAACAGTAATATTGTTAAATATTATTCCAATGTAAAATAATTGTTTTAAATAAATTAAGTATATGTAATAAAATATTTTAGATTATAATTTATTCCTGTGAAAACAAAGCTACATTTTCAGCATCCATTAATCTAATTTTTATTGTCACATGATCCTTCAGAAATCATTTTAATATGCTGATTTAGTGCTCAAGAAACATTTCTTATTATTATGAATGTCAAAAAGTGTTGCAAATGTGATACATTTTTTTCAGGATTTTCTGATAAACAGAAAACGAAAACATTTAATATGGCAGCATTTATTTACAAATACAGTCATTTCTAACATTATCACTGTCACTTTGATCAATTAATTGCATTCTTACTGAATAAATGCATTAATTTCTTTATAATAAAAAAAAAAAAATTAAAAAAAAATTAAAAAAAAATGACTGACCCCAAACTTTTCAACGGTCATGCAGATTTGCAGTGTAAGTCATGCAGAAAACCTGAATCAAATCAGATCAGGCTATTAAGAGCGCGAAGGTGCTCCTTCACCTCTATGCCAAAGCACTTATAAGCCAGCAGCCATCACCCATGTTTACTCCCATTTAACACATCAACTCACAAACTATAGCTTATCACACTTATGCCATTTGACCAAGCACGTATACTGTTCTATACTGTCTCTGGTACGGATTACGTGCAATACATGTTTTAAACATATGCAGAACATTTTCACATGACTGTGAGCTTGTTTGCGTATATCAATGAACCTGCCTCAGAATTTTAAAAATACTGTAAACTATTGATTATTTGGGTTCCCTGTTGCATTGAGCCCCTCAATATATAACAGCACACCCTCTCAATAAAGCATGGACCCTTGGGTAATGTGGTTTCCTGTCGAAACTAGAGACCCTAGGTGAAAAATGTAGTCATTTGTGACCAGCATAAACATTGCCAACTAAGGGAAACCAACTACATGAAAAGTCCACTTTATCAACACAGGCCTGTTTTTAGAGTTTGCCAGGATGATCTGTACATAGTTCAGGCTCTGAGACCCCCAATCCCCCCTCCTCCTTTCTTTCAGTTTATTTCGGCACACAGCTCTCTCAGCCACATTTGCCCTGGGACAGATACTATTTTAGCTTGTGCCTTATTGAAATCTCATGATATGAGAAATGCACTGCCTTAGTGATTACAGGGAATAAGCAGATGCAGAACTGATTCTGTCAAAAAATCTGGATTGAGATTTAGTGCATTTCTTTAAGAATGATCAACAAGAATGAACAAAACAGAAAAAAAAAGTTACAGGAATAGTTTACCCAAAAATAGATTATTCGTGAAAAACTAAATATCCATCCATGCATTTTCCAAAACTGCTTGTCCTATGCTGGAGCCTATCCCAGTGTCTCAGGCTGAAAATGTAATATTCTGGGGATTTAATTTCAATATAGTTAAAGCAATAGTTCATCCAAAAAAACAAACAAACAAGCAAAACTATTTGCTGAAAATTCACTCACCCTCAGGCCATCAAAGATGTAGATGAGTTTGTTTTTTCATCAGAACAGATTTGGAGAAATTTAGCAGTACATCACACTCTCACCAGTAGATCCTCTGCAGTGAATGGGTGCCGTCAGAATGAGAGTTCAAAGAACTGATATAAACATCACAGTAATCCATGAGTAATCCACATGACTCCAGTCCATCGATTAACATCTTGTGAAGTGAAAAGCAGTGAGTTTGTAATAAACAAATCTATAATTGTTTTTAACTTTAAACTGTTGCTTCTGGCTAAAATATGAGTACTCTATCCATAATAATATTGCTTTCTCCAGTAAAAAAAAAGTTATCTTGTTTGAATTAGGAGAGAAATATGCATAGATCATGCACTGTTTACAAGCAAAAACAGTGTAAAACAAAGTCGGTTGAGTTAAATAATGTTAAATGAATCGCAATACATTTGGGGTGGTGGTTTATATGAATTTATCTCTGAGGAGAACTGACTGTCTTCAGAAAGGTATGGATTTTCTTTTCATCTTGTCTCTGTACATTACATAACATTTATAAGCACAGTACTTCTTTGTTTACAGCTGCAAGCAAGGAAACGCTGTATTGTGCTGTTCCATAAACGCCACCTGCTGTCAGAGAGTGAATTTAGCGTTTTCATTCAGCCTGTCTGCTGTTTTTGTTTCGTTCAGATGTTTTATGTTGCATAATTTCACAAAAGTCAGACCATCCTGTTTTTGCTTCAGATTTCGAATTTATACAATATTATTTAAATAAAAAAAACTGTTCATCTTGCATGCATGCAGCATCTTTGTTTGGATTTTGATTAAAATGCAGTAGTCGCCTCAAATTTTAAATAGAACGAGCACAGGCAAAGCCTTAGTTTGAGATTTCAGAGAGATTACTTTCATTAGTATTATTATTTTATTTATTTATTTATTTTGATTTGGGATTTGTTTTAAAATTTCAATTTAGTTTTGTTATTTGCCCTACAGTATTTCAGTTTCACAAAGGAATGTGCAGCATTTTGTCAAAGAAATAATAAACGGACACCTTTTCATTTATAATTTGTCTTAAATCTCATTTTGTTCAAAAAATCGTGAGAAAATCATATAGTGAAAGCAGTATTGTGATATCATATCACATTGTGAATTGAGTGAATCGTTACATTCCTAGTTCTTAACAAATATGATGGTGGAGTTAAAAATTAAAATCCCTTAATGATGGATATTTCTTACAAACACTCAGCTTTTCACTTCACAACATGTTAATTAATGGACTTAATGGAGTTGTGTGAATTACTTGCGGATTATTGTGATGTTTTCAGCAGCTGTTTGAACTCTCATTCTGATGGCACCCATTCACTGCAGGGGATCCATTACTGTGATGTAATGCTAAGCTTCAACAAATCTGTTCCAATTAAGAAACAAACTCATTTACATCTTGGATGGCCTGAGGGTGAGTAATTTTTCAGCAAATTTTCATTTTTGGGTGAACTATTATTTTGATAAAATTGAAAGCTGATTAAAAAATAAACAATGTAATCAGAATGCAATTTTCGGTTCAACCAAAAATTAAAATTCTGTCATCATTTACTCACCCTTATGTTATGTATGTCAAAAATATCTGCCTTAGTGTTCCAAAGAAGCATGAGGGTGAGTAAATGATGATATTGCTAAATGCTCATGAAAATATTGCATAGATGCCATAACTCAAATTTGAGTCCCAGTTAATCATTACCTCCTACCTCATATTCCTCCACACAGCTCAAGCCAGCATAATCAATGATACAGCGACCCAGCCACTCATCAGGTCTGATGCTTACGATGTCAGTCCTGCATTGCTCCAAGGATGGCTGGAGCTTCAGAAGTAGTGCACGGGATATTAAAAATCCTGGTCCACTGTGACAGTACCTCCCATGGGTTTCACCTCCAATGAACTCTCCAGGGTGGCCCATGTAAAGCTGAAGGTCCATGCTCAGGTGGCTTACTAAGGTCTTCAGCCTTTCGGGCTGGGTGTAGGTATCATCCTTGACGAAGTAGAACCAATCGTAATCAGCAATGTGATGCTCTAGAAGATATCGGATGGACTGGAACATGTTTGAAACTGGACGCTCCTCACCATGGGCCACCACAAACATTCCATTAGGGAGTTTACGATTGCGAGTGCCTGTAAAGAAGATGAGCCGGCCATCCAGGTGGTGGTTGAGGGTCCGGTTGATGGCCACAGCTAAAGTGCTCATGGTGGTTTTGGAGGTAAATACTGAGACAAAGAGACGTTCACGAATTCCAAGCTCTGTGCTGGCATACTTGGCTCTAGAGAGAGAAAGATTGAGTGATGAAGATTGATAAAATAATAACATGAAGAGTAAAGAAATTTACAATTTAAAGTTACATTAGGAAGTCACAAGCACAGCTGGGTTTGAGGTGTCAGTTGGTTAAATAAACCAACCCAACCATTTATAACATACCACACACACAAGTCCAAAATAGGAAGCAGTTGTGTCATTATTTACCCCTGGCATTTAAAACTGTCATTTTTCCACATGAAACACAAAATCATTTTCATGCAGCTCTTTCCATATGACAGTTTATAGTGACAGGACAAACCAAAATCTGAAACGATATGATGTAGTAGCATTGTGTGAAGAATATTTTGGCCAAAGTTTAGGCCTAAGTTATTCAACAAAAATGATCTACCACTCTCAAATCTCATTCTCTTTTCCACACATTTGAATTGGCATTTCAAGAACCTCAATGTGAATGCAAATGAGATTTCACAACTTCAGCAAAGGAGAAGACTATTAGTTAATGATTTCACAATTTAATTTTCTTCGTTTCTACATAAAGCTATTGTGCAACTTCATTGTAAGCTTGAAAACCACAAAGCTTGAACAGCTTTACTCACACTATGTACCACTCTTGAAAAAGTACTGCATAAAGATTCTTTGAAATTCCTTTTGTGTTTCACAATAACAGCTACAATAGAGTTACTGTTGAAATATTAAGTTTAAAATGTGCTTTGACTATGTTACAAAAGTGATTATGTGTATTTTATGTTTTGTTTTTTTTCCAAACATTTGACAAACTGCCAAAAACATTGACAGGCAGCTAGGTGTTTATTCCACACAGAAAGTAATTTTTTTCTGGCTTCTGAAACTTCAGACACCATTTTATGTTCTATTCACTCAAACTTTAGATGCCATGTCCCTGTAATGGGCTGGCCATCCTTCCAATTTTTTTCCCTGCCTGTGGCTCAAGATGCTGTGATAGAAGATAGATTCTACAGTACATGCTCAAACTGAGCATAATGCTTAATATTGGCTGGAAAATCTTTTAAACAAAATGTTACTGTTTAGTTACTAGACTAAAACTCTGATAACTTCAAATGTCACCACTTCAAATAAATAAAAAGTATTATTAGAGACACTATTTACTTACAACAATTTATTATGTTTTAAAGTAGACAAACTATATTTTTGTTTTAGCAGAAACTATATGTTAAACTTTAAAAAAATGTTTTTGTTTTGTTTCTGCATGTCTTTAAGGACGTTGCTTACTTGTTTACGCTCTCATTTAGATTACTAAACCGCTGATCCGTGACTCACAGCACGCTTTAGAGACCTGATAACATCATTAGGCCGCAACAGCCTCGAGAGGCCAAGGGGCAAGATCAGAGCATTTGCTCTTTAAATAGCAATCGTCCGACTAAAATGTTCCCTCATTTGTGCATAAAAGACAAACCAGGTAACTTTAGTTTAGCTGCAGACCTCATGCAAAAAAGTTCCACTGCCACAAAAATAAATAAATAAATAAATCTGCTTGAGATGCTGTTTTTAGTATTATTATTATTGTTAATAATAAAACTATTTTGAATCAGTTTTTTTTTTGTGCAAACTACCCACAACCTTTCATGCACGCTTTAATAGAGACTTCAGTCAGGATGCGCTCTTGTGGAGCTCCATGCTACACCTACCTGAAAACTTTCTTTGGAGGACCTTCCTGGGCAGGCTTGTTATAAGGCACAATTCTGGGCTCAAAATCCTCTTCGACATTTCCGTTGTCAGCTGTGCCAGTAGATATCGAACTAGGTTTACGGGCCCCTTTCGAGCTCCCAGGCTGCCCTATGAGCATCTCGTCGGCGGCTCCCATCCAGTCAGAGTCGCAGGACTCATCCACCCAGGTGACGCTGAGGAGACTCAGAGTGAATCCCAGAGAGATGCCCACAATAATCGGCCCGGTCGGCCTGATGAGAGACACTAGCATTGCAATTCTCATGCTTTCAGTCGGCGGCAGTAAACAGTGAACTGTCCGCTCCTCAGTACAATGAGGAGATGCTTTTAACAATACGAGGCTGAGGAATTGCGTCGCTCTCTCTCTTCACACCTATAAATACAGACGTGACCGTCTCTGTTGCCTTCTGACGTGTCATCGCTCTGGACTCCGCCCATTACTAACCAGACGTCAGTCAATGCAAATTCTAAGCGCTGATTACTGCCATTCGACGGAGCCATGGATGGAGGAGGCGCCATCTGCGAGACCGCAACAAACCTATCATTAACTCCAGCTATAATTTAGGGGTAAAAGCGAATTTGGTCGTTTGCCCTAGGATATTGCGAGGAAACCGCGTTTGACCTGGAAAGTTGATGATCTTTGTTTGTCTCACTAGAGGGCGACCATTCTGTATGAGATTATGAATGTAATCTTACATGTGGACGCGTAAAGCAAGAGCGCGCGCACACACACACACAAAATAAAAACATAAAAATACTCTCATAAAATAAATAAAATACTCTCATTCTTGGGTTTTATTTTAAACATTTAATTAAAAAGTAAAAATAAAAAAGTAGAAAATAAATTCTAAAAAAATTAATGAAAAATGAAAAAAAATGATCGAACTTGTTAAAAACATAGGCTAATAATAATATATAGCCTATATTACTATGTAAAAAGGCGAATGTAAAAAAAAAAAACATAATACATGCAAATATACATAAGTAACAGACAATGTGTGTGCATGTTAGTCACTTCAAACATTCTGTTAAACGTTGGCTTATAAACTTTTAATGATTGATTGCTTGCTTGTGATCTTTGTGAACCAAAATGTTTTTGTTTAACATTTAAGTGAAAGTTTTCAGTGAATGTTAAATATGAGATTTTGCTGATTCAGAAGGTCCTGTTCTGCCATCTAGCATGCATTAACTTCATCATGTGAACCATATTTTAACCAAAAAGTGAAATGTTTATTTTACTGCCTTAAAATTGCTAAATAAATAAATAAACAAATAGCTCTTGGTCCCCATAACAGGAACCATCAGTCACATTATCTTCAAATACACAATCATGGTATGCTTTGCACACACACCAACGTTTTCCCATAAATACACTATCCACAGGGCAAATAATTATACTGCTCTCAGACTGCACAAACATGGTGCAATATACAGAACAACACAGCTCAGACCTTGCTTTCTCTTGCATTCTGTCCTCCCCTGGAGCATCACATCTGTTCCTTCTACTGCATGCCTGCAGCTACAACTGAAGAACACAGTGGACTCCCCAGAGCTGTGCGACGCTGTCTTTCTGTCCCATGGTTGTTACAGAGAAAACATTTTTCTCCTTGTATGTGGTTGTTAAAACAGTAAATATTCTGACAGTGGGTTGGGTTGGGTTACGCTTTTACTTCCTGCAGATGAAGTCGAGCATGAAGTGTTCTCTTAAATTTAATAGTGTAAATCTCTCAAAAACATACGTTAGCTATAGCTAACTTCATCAGGCAATGTTAAAAATGGACAAATACAAGAGAATCATTCACTGAAGTATGTAGTCTTTTTATTCTTCCACTAGGTGGCAGTAATTTGTTAAGTTGAGTGCCCTCAAATGGCCCCATTACATTTAGAAGTAAGCAAGCCATTTGTAGAGATGCATTTATGCGCTGCAACACTGTTTTAAAGTGTAATGTGAATGCAAGACACATGCTGAGAGAAAAACAGCAAATTATTTAGAAGAATTTGCATTCATTTTCCATATTATACAAGATATATGAAATACGATCTAGATTCTACTGTGAGTTGCAGCGCACCAACTGAAAAACTATATTACACCAAGGATTCATGACACTGTTTTATTCTTTTCCCCCCAAATGTCCACTTGCTCAACCAAAAAAAGTACAATGAATAAAACCATAGGGATAGATTTGAAGGTCAAAGACCTTTCCAAGTGGATGGAAATGATTGTCCAGGCCCACAGTTGTGGTATTCACAGTAAGCCATCATAGTGTATAGGGCCCTGAGCCAGGCATTGTTCATTCACAGCTCCCAGTTTTCATCTGAACACTGAGGCTGTTTACTGTCTCTGGGATAAACGCAAGGAATGTATGGCAGAGTTTACTAAATAATGTCACTATGCCGCCACCTCCCTCGGAAAGCCCGCATCACATGATCGCAGAGGCTTCTGCCTCTTCAACGCACCCAGTGTTATTTGCAGGACTCTAAAAAGCCATACTGACATAGAGCCTTTTATTATGGGTTTCCGTCCTGATACTTACCAAGAGCAAACTGTGTCCAATTACCTTTATATCTAGTACAGAAGATTATAGGCTGTGCTTAATTGGAAGTGAAAGTGATTTTGTGTAAATGCATATGAATATCATAAACAAGAAACACACAAACAAAGGCCACAGATGCATAACAGAAAATAGATCATTGTAAACCTGTTGTTTATATTTCATGTGCTTTAGAGGAAAGGAATATTTCACCAAAAAATGAAAAGTTGCTGAAAAATTGCTCACCCTCAGGCCATCCAGGATGTAGATGAGTTAGTTTCTTCATTGTAACAGATCTAGAAATTTAGCATTACATCACTTGCTCACCAGTGGATCCTCTGCTGTGAATGGGTGCCGTCAAAATGAGAGTTCAACAGCTGAGAAAAATATCACAATAATCCACAAGTATTCCACATGATTCCAGTCCATCAATTAATGTCCCGTGAATCAAAAAAGCTGCCTGTTTGTAAAAGAAACAAATTCATCAAGACATGTTTTACTTCAAACTGTTGCTTTCGGCTAAAATAAAAGTCTTATTCATAATATTGCTTTCTCTATGTGATGTTTTTATCAGTTGTTTGAACTCTTATTCTGATGGCACCCATTCACTGCAGAGGATCCATTGGTGAACAAGTGATGTACTGCTAAATTTCTCCTTTTCTGTTCAGCTGATAAAAAAAACAACTAATCTACATCTTAGATGTGCTGAGAGTGAATAAGTTTTCAGCTAATTTTAATTTTTGGGTGAACTATTTCTTTAACTATATTCTAACTACAATTATAATTAAACTATAACTATAACTATAACTATTAAACTATAACTATAACTATAATTAAATTCCCAGACATTTACCCAGAGACACTGGCTCAGCAAGAATTTTGGAGAATGCATGCGTGGACATAAAATTTTTGTTTTCCTTTCTGTGTTTTGTTTTTAAAACTTAATTTATAAAATATTATATTAATATATTGAATAATTAAACTACAAAAATAGTTTAAAAATATCATGTCAGCAATTCTAAGAATTCCTTTTTAGTATAACTACGGATTTCTAAAATGAAGTGTCCCTTTCCATGTTGTGTGCGTCATGCATCGTCAAACTAACCGTCTGCCAATTGATGAGTTCAGGCACTACACATAATTACTATGTTGTCATCTTGCAAAAAAAGAGAGGCAGATGCAAAAAAGTATCTATGGCCATAAAAGGCTTCCCAATCCATCCCAAGATTGCCCTGAGAGAAAGACTAGAGCTCTTATAAGTTTTATCAAAGTTTGATATTCTAAACAAGAAGATGATAAATCAACAAGTTAGTTTAAATCTTTCTCTGCTCCTGAAATTTGATGGGAACGTTTGGCATGGACATTTGAAATTCATTCTGTTTGGCTTGAAAATGTTCTAACAGACAAATTCTGGCTGATAACACAGGATACTGATATAGCTGTAGGGCCAAGAGGACTGCCAAGGTCAACACAGGCAAGAGAACACTTTATGAAAAACATATCAAAATCGACAGCTGGACATCATAACACTAATTGAAATTTAAGGCCTGATGAAAACGAGAAATAAAACGAAAACAAAGCGAGACGAGTTTTCTGGTTGACATAAATCCATGGGAATCATTTCTGTTTCCAAAACAAATAAGGGCTGTGCGGGTTTACATCAACTAAACGAGTGTCATGTAGGGTTTCTGCACCGTTTGTTTACAAACTCCTGAACTTTTTGACTTGACAGGGATTTTTCTGACGCTACGTCAACAGAGGTGGAATGCGCGCGTGCCAATAGATGTTAATAAGATACGATAGACGCGCTGTTCAGAAGTGAGTCGCACGGGTTTTACTCAGTGAACGCTCGCGGAAAACATGCTTATTTGATGCCAGTTTTTTGGGCTCACTACAGAAGTGGAATATATATATATATATTTTTTGGAATGAGTTAAAAGCAGCGATGATTCATTTGTCCTCGCGCCCCTACTTTTTTGCGCATCATAGGGTCTTCACGCATTTTTAATTGCATTTAAACGTTTTCATGCTGTTCTTGATTACTGCTGGATATGATGCCAGTACAAAGACTCGCCGACAAAACACGGACACATCGGTGGGAAAGTTTCAGGTAGATTTGACCCGTTTGTGGATGTAAATCCCTGGATGATGCTCTCAATGCAAAAGAACGTCCTCTTGTTCCTTATAATCCTCAATACGACCCTCACACCTCCGCAACGAAGGTAAGCTGCGGTTTTATTCCTGCTTGTTAATATTCTTGTTAGTGAGCTGCACAAATATTTCTCTGAAACTAATGCAACATTGCTTCTAAAAATTTAGTTTTGAGGCAATTAGGATTACACCAACAAACGCAGGAATTTATGACTTTGCATTCAGGTTCAACAGGCCTTTTTGAATAACAAGAGGCAAAGAAAGATGTGAAAACTGGTTTGTTAATGGAAAATAACTTTAAGAGGGTGGGTCAAGACTTCAAGGATGAAAGGAGGACAGAAGAGAGAAAAGGGATAGAGCAAGCAAGAGTTTTAGAATCACATTATTGTAGATTTCCTGAAATTTCCCCACTATGTTGGAATGGATAAAAAAAAAAAGTTTCAACAGTTTCCAAGTTTCTTATTTGGAGAAGACACTCAGGTACTATCAGATTGAACTGAACATCTGTGTGGATGTGTGTGAGTGTATCTTTGTGTGGAAATGTATTTACTTGTATGTACCTTATTTTGCACCAGGGTGGATGGCAACCCTTTAGTGATGGATCCCAATAGTATCTGCCGCAGAACTAGAACGTTGGTCGGCAGACATGCCGACATGTGCCAGTCTCAGCCTGAGATAATTCAAGAAGTGGCAAAAGGTGCCCGGTTGGGAATGCGAGAATGCCAACATCAGTTCCACAACCGTCGCTGGAACTGCACCAGTCAGAGCAGAAACCTGGCCAAGATTCTGCAACAAGGTGAGGAACAATACAAAAGCTCCTCGTGATTTTTAATTATACACTTAAAATTAATTTTGAATGAAGATGAAATAGATGCAGTCAGCCTTCTAACAATTAGATTAACAATGAATTTGTTCAGCAAAGCATGAGTGAGTGAATGGGTGAATAAATGATGACAGAATTTTTATTTTTGGATGAGCTATCTCTTTAATGAAGGCTTTCATTAACACCATGTAGTTAGCTGTATGACCATTAGAGGGCATGATTGTATCAATTTGACCATGAAAAGTGTCACTAACATAAGTGAAGGAAAAAAGCAGTAGAGCTTATGCTTTCATTAGTAGTGTATACCTCGTAGTGCATGTGTCTAAACGAGGCTGAGATGAGGCTTCTTGCCAATAAAAGACATTTCATTTGTTATGATTTCTCTTTTTTAATCCAAACATGACATGCCAGTTGCCAAAGTACAGCGCTTTCTAAATTAGACTTGTGTACATGTTAATCTGATACGAAGAGTGAGTGTGTCTTGGAGGAATCCTTTACACTAAGGGGAAAAATGCTCTTTTGGCAGGTCAACGTGTATTGAGGCAGGTCTAGACAACGGAGATGTGTAAGGAATGTGAATCTGCTAAATGAGTTATTGTTAATGTGGCAGTTCCTTAGATATTTAAGTGATCTTAGAAGTGGGATGGGGTGCTGTTCTGAAACAAGAGTTTAGGTAAAGATCATAATCAAACACATACCATGAGATGATCCACATGACACAATGCACTTTTTCAGATGGTCATGAGACAAAATATAAGGTTTTGTATTTAGACAAACTGTAGATTTTTCCCTGTTCTTTAACTGTTCTCTAGATATCCGGGAAACTGCATTTGTGTATGCTATCACAGCTGCTGGGGTGCTGCATGCAGTAACACAAGCTTGCAGCCAGGGAGCGCTGCCACAGTGCGGCTGTGTGACCCTTCAGAGTTCCTCTGAAACTTACCATGACTCCCCAGCAGAGGAGGTACTCATCCAGGCTTCACCTGTCCAAGATGGGCGCTGGGAATGGGGAGGCTGTGGAGATGATGTGGACTTTGGCTACGAGAAGTCTCGTCAGTTCATGGACACCAGGCAGCGAAAAGGC
Organism: Tor tambroides; assembly: GCA_021397915.2. Lineage (NCBI taxonomy): Eukaryota > Metazoa > Chordata > Actinopteri > Cypriniformes > Cyprinidae > Tor > Tor tambroides. The sequence continues at coordinate 4,146 of JAFVLL020007247.1, read as the reverse complement.
AAGAGTGACATCAGGACCCTTATGGACCTGCATAACAACGAGGCAGGAAGACAGGTACATGTCCATTTCTGGGTTTGTCTTGGAACACTGAAGAACTTTTGCAATAGCAATAGCAAAAGAAGAAAACACAGTATTGCATTTCCACAACTTTCCAAAAGAGGAAAAAATCTATAGAGAAAGAGATTACTCTTTAATCTCTTTTATAATTTCATGATTTAAATGAAAATATGATTTTTTTTCTCTAAATTTACTGTGGTACTTATTGTGAATGCGTCATCAAAGTCTATGAAGACATAAGTGGTCCATTAAGCTACTGGCTTTTCTTATAGCTACTGTTGCTAACTGTGGTGATTCAGTGACTACAAACACTTCCACAACTTCACTTTTCGGCTTCACACTTATGTAGACAAATCAAATTGCATATTTATCTAAGCAATATCACACGAGCAAGAGTGCTGTTGTTCTTGATATCAACATTATTCAGCCATTGGCAGGATGCTGCGTTTAATCCAAACCAAGCAAGTATAATATTACTTTTGTACAACGGTTTGATAAACAATAGGTTACTATATTGAGTCACTTACATTTTAGACACAACATTTCCAAATATTTTGTCTATTTTTGATCCTGCCAACAAAAATAGTCCCACAATTCAAAACAGAATCAACAGTGGAGCCTGGAGCCGCACATCAACGCAGTTTCGTTCTTGAATGAATCGGTGTGAACGAATCGAATGAGTCATTGAATGACTCACTCGCTCTTAAAGACAGTCACTTGTCGCCACCTACTGGCTAATCGTGCAACTTGATGTAAAGTTTGCCTTGTATTTATTTCAGTATTGTCTGTGGTTGCTAATGTCTGTATATTGTAGCAGTTTTTATGCAGTCTGAGATTCTTATAGAAATGTGGATTTGGGAATATTTGGAATATCACTGATCTTCACGGAGCATTGTATTACAATTGTTTATTATATACTTTTCAATATTTGTTGAGTTTTATCATAATAATGTAGCCTTTAAAAATACACACTCTCCAGTATTCATAGCAGTCAACATACTGTACCTGTATGTGGAGGGTGTGCCATGTAGCACACATACAAGTACAGACAGTAAAAAATAAAATGTTATTTATTATACAGACCATACTTAATATATTTTTTTTTGTAGGTTAATATATTTTTTGAACCTTTTATCCCTTACATTCACCATCAACAAAAGCTAGCTATAATATAAAAGTGAAATTTTCACTTTTTTTCACTCATAAAATTTTGTTAGTCAATGATTCATTTAGTTTACTTAATATAAATAAAGACAACTCTGAAAGACCTTAACATTGATTGTGATGTCTTTTGTTATGTTATGTGCTAACAACAACAAAATAAATAAAAATAAAAATGTAAATAATAAATAAATAAATAACCCACAATCATTTCTGTAGCCAGTAAAGCAAGCCAGTATGTGTTCTCCACAACAAACAACAATCTGGTGTCAAGCCATAATTTTTGCGCTTTAAGTAAATGACATGGTTGTTTCACTTTTTTTTTTTTTTGAGCTGAATAATGACACTATTGTCTTTTTTGGAGAGCTGCTTTACAGCTGAAATTAGAGACTGGATTAAATGCAGGACAGATGAAGAGCTGAAGAAAAAGAGCAGATGTCATCTCTTTTCTTACTTCTCTCTCTTGTTTTATGTGCTTACAGGCCATACGGATACAAATGCGGACTGAGTGTAAATGTCATGGTCTTTCTGGTTCCTGCACTCTTCGCAGCTGCTGGAGGAAGATGCCTCTCTTCCGTCAGGTTGGTGACTACCTCATGCAGAGCTTCCATAAGGCTGTCCGCGTGATGGGTGGGAATGATGGTAAATCGCTTGTCCCCATCGATCCGGATACCCCTCCCCAGGATGCTAACGTTCTCATCTATTCAGCTGAGTCACCTGATTTCTGTCAGGCCAATCAAAGGACGGGTACAGAAGGCACACAGGGTCGTGTGTGTAACAGCACGGAGACAGGGCCGGGAGGCTGTGACAGCCTGTGCTGCGGTAAAGGATTTGCAGATTACACACTGGAATATGAGGAAAACTGTCAGTGTCTGTTTCACTGGTGCTGTGAGGTTCAGTGCCAGAGATGTTCTGTGAGAAAGGACGTCAGCCTTTGCTTGTGAAGTCCACTCAAGGAGTTAAAAAACAGAACTGCATCTGTAGTAGTTGTGTTTGAGCTAGAAGGGCACATTTGTTTTCTCTCCTATGCATAGGAGTGTCCTCATGCAAAATGAAGACTTTGTGAAAACAGGTGCTTGCCATCCTCTTGCTCACATGAATTTTTTGATGGTCCACAAGACTGAGCAATATCAAGTCAGCAAGTCAGGTGGAAGCAGTGTTGCCAGGTTTTGCTAGAGAAATAAGCAATCTGGTCTGATCAAAACAAGCCCAAAATTAGAGACCTAGTCTGGGAAAAGAAGCCCAAAATAAGCTACCCCTGGTTACAGCTAAAAAAAAATCCTTTGACTGCTTAAAACTATAAGCAACTGCTTGAAAAAGTCGTTTATAATAAGTAGACTTGGCAACATTGGGTGGGAGTCAGAGCTTTTATGGCTGCTTTCGAAAATAAATATACATCTTACTGCCACCTGCTGGTCCTTTATTAAGAGAAATTAGTGTGTTGAAATTAGTGTGATTCTCTACATTTTTCAGAACAGTGAGAATCTGGGAATAGACTGGTGAGCTTGAGAATCTTTAGATAAAAGCATCCTCTAACACACACACACTCAGGCCAAATCAAAGCTATGTGGGTTGTGCATCCTTGGTATCTGAAACTGATCCAATGTCAGAACTGTCCAAGGTGCTGAACTCCTGACTGACAGTTGCCTCGCAAACCTAAAGATGCAATCAGTACCTAACTGATTTAGAACATTTGTTGGTCTAATTATGAAATATTTTTCCATTGTTTTACATTTTCCAGCAATTTCCTTCTGCACATGCGTTTTATTAACTGCATATAATTGTAACATATAGTAGGCTATACACTGAAAAAAATGGTAACCTAAAATGTGCCTCATGTGGCAATATTTGAAGTTCTGAAATATTTTCACAAACTCAAATAGAAACAGATTGAAGAGGGCTTAAGTTGTTTTCCATTTACATGTATGAAAATGATATTTACCATGCAAAAACCTTGTTTACTACATCAGAGATGTATGAGAATTTAAATCACACTTAAAAAGAGGATATATTGTAGAGCAATAGGATGAACTGTCTCCATGTGTACGCACAATTATGTATGTCAAACCAAAATTTAGAAGTAACATCACAATAAAAGAAAAGGAAAGAGAAATATCTCTTTAAAGTAACAGTTGCAGGTTTACCTCTTTTTACAGTGTATAACAACAACATGACAGTGGGCTTTTTCATATAAATAAGACTTTGTCTTTCATCTTATGCTTGTCTACAAATGAATGTTCACAAGGTGGAGCATAAACATGGCTCTTCAATGCTGCAAAAGTGTCTGAGGCTACTGTAAGTAATGCACCTGTACCACTAGGGTTTAAAAGACCATATTTGTGTTATACAGATTTAAAAAGTATGAATGATCTAAATCATTGATTTTTTTTTGAGAAACAGTGTGGAATGAAATTACAAATACACAATTAAGAAAAAAATGTTGGTTTTTGTTTGTTATCATTTATTTGTCCAGTTATTGCCCTTATTTATAAAAAAAACATTTGGTATTTGCTCTCAGAAATTGCTAGTAATTTTCACATAATTCATTGCAAACATGATATTTTTAATTAGAAAGACTGATTTTTTCTGTAAAACTCCAGTAATCGTTGTTTTATTTACAACTTCAAAAAAAAAAAAAATTATTTGGTGTAGCAGCTGTGAGACATTTTGGGAACTGATTGTGTGTCTGCGTTTGTCAGAGAGATCTAGTGAGCTACCTTGCTAGCTGACAGGCTGAACAGCTGTAATTATGAGATACACTGTTATCTATTGTAGGAAAAAATCCATAAATACACGCTGAACCCCTTGTATAAAAATAGACGTCTAAAAGAGACTCTCTAACCCATATACACGCTGATATAAGATGTGGGCAACTGTGTTTCAAGCTTCTCTGGTTGGTGAAAGCAGACATCAGTCCTTTCACGTCGC
>JAFVLL020007244.1:161004-168694 GCA_021397915.2 Tor tambroides | reverse complement strand
CAGTAATTACTGCAATTATTATAATTATTATATAATTATTATAATAATTATAGTAATTATTATAATTTTTTTTTTTTTTTTTTTTTTTTAACAATTTTGTAATGTGCTGTTTTTGTTGTTTGCTTTTTTCCAGTTGCCAACACAACTCATTTTTGCTCAGATTTTGATTTTATATTTGTTTTCCTTTGTTTCATCTTCATTTTAATGAACGAAAATATTCTTAATACAAAATCTTAATACGGGCTTGATCTTATAATTTTGTGTAAAATATGGCATGTTCTTGACAGGTTTTGTGTGATTACTTCAAGCTTATTCTACAACACTAAAAAATAATTGATAATAAAAAATGATAATTTTGATGTAATCATCATTACACTAAAAAGAAATACCTGAGCCAACTTTTTATAAACTAATTAGCATTGATCCTATGATTCATCATTTTAATTTAGCTTGAAACGGTCTATTAGAGTGTGATGTTTCTTTAAATCAGACGCACCCTGCACCAGAATTAATGAAGGTTTGAGTAGTGAGAGACTGGTATTGGTTTCTCTCTCATCCTCATGCATTTATAATATCCAGGGACTTGACACATTTCTCTATGGACCAATCATCAGCACATATTCCTCGACTCAGAGCCGCAGCCTCCATAGATACCGAGAGGGCATATCCTCCCTCCCTCCAACTAAATTCAGATTAGGGGTTGACTGTTATGGGTTTTTAAATTATTACATTTGCTGCCCCCAATCCTAAATGCATGAGCACATCCTTTCCTGGACTCCTCCATTAGCATGTTACGAATGGGCAAAATAACATTAGGAAATCTACCTTCGATAAGGAGAAAATGAGGAAATATATGCTTGTGCGATAACTTTTCCCAACCCACTGCAACCAACGCTCACACACAAAGCACTACAATTAAAGAGATGTATAATTAAGAATGAATAATGACCTCTTTCATAACTAGAGATGCAATATTATGTCCAACAAATTAAATACAATTTTTTTTTTTAGGTTCACTTTGTGTGTATGGACCATAAAGGGGACACAGCGAAAGACTGCTCGTCTAGACAGGGAATTATGGGAAAATGCAGAGTCATTGGAGGCTCACCCTTTCCTCTGGCTGTACATGCGGTTGACTCTGTCCCACTCGGAGTTCAGCTGTGTCAGGGCATCTGATATCTGTGTCATCTCCTGTCTGGAAGCTTCCAGAATCACATCAGGCTGGCGCTCATTAATCACTTCAACCTGCTCACCCAACCGCTCCAAACTCTCCTTTATATTCTAGAAACAGAGAGACAGAGAAGTCAATACAAAACAAACTGAAAACACCCATTGCTCTAGTCAGTTTAGCCTCTAGAGGACTGCTAGTGAACAGGAAGTTATTATGGTCGACAGTGTTTCTTATACTTTACAAGTAGACTGCAGTTTGGCAAGCTAGTTTCCAAGTAGTTTCCCCAACACTCATACTAGCACACTGATATTTGGATTCTTGCGTCTAAGTATATTTGTGTGGGTCTGACCCTGAGTGTGTCCTCCTGGCTGGAGAAATCCTCAAACAGTCCTCCGCTGAGCTCTGAGGAGTTCAGGAGCAGCTCGTTGTCGGCCATGGCCAGCAGAACCTTATTAATGTCCAGCAGATAGTCAGACGGGGAGACAGATGCGCTCCTCTCATCCTGAGGAGAGAGGGATGACTCTGATCTCAGGGGAGGAAACAATGATTCGAGCACAACTGGCTGAGTTCTGACGATATGAAGCTCCTGCAGAGAGACAGAGAGAGAGAATATAGTGAATATAAGAATTTAGTGTGAGGCATATGTTGCTTTTACACATTTGGCATTTGCTTAGAATGCAACAGCATTTTGTAAACAAGATCTGTTGTGGAGACACCAGCAAATCAGCTGTCAATTTGCTGTAATGCTGATGTAACACAGCTGTAAAAATAAGGCATTCAAAGTTGTAACACAACCATAAAGAGTCATAACACAGCATCTAACATTTCTGTAACAAAGTCGTAAGAGTCAAAACATAGCTGTAACCATATCTGTAAAATAGCCATAATACAACTGTAAACACAACCATTATTACTGTAACACAGCTGTAACATAGCCATAAACAATGCCATAACACGGCCTTAACAAACCAATAATTATAGCTGTAAAAACAGCCACAGTATAACCGTAAAGCTGTAATACAGTAGCAAAAAACTATGTTGTAACAAAGTTATAACAGCTGTAAATACTATTGTAACAGCCAAAAGATAGCTTTAGCACAGTTGTAAACATAGCCATAACAATTCCTGTAACACACTCAGCCTTATCAGCCGTTGTAACATAGCCATAACACATTCAAACAGTTTTAACGCAGCCGTAAACACAGCTGTAAAACAGCCATAATGCAAATGTAAAAACAGACAATCATTGCTGTAACAGCTATAAAGACAGCTGGAACAAAGCCATAATACAGCTGTAAAAAATGTTATATCATAGCCTTAACACAGCTGTAAATGCAGCTGTAAAACAGTCATAAGATAGCTGTAACATTGCCATAACAGCCATAAACAAAGATGGAACAAGGCTGAAACACTGTTGTAACAGACGCAATGCAGGAAAAACACTGTTTTAACACAGCTGTCAACATAGCCAGGACAAATGTAGAATAGAATAAATGTAGCTGTAAAACAGCCATAACAAAGCTGTAAAAATAGACATAATCATTGCTGTAACAGCTGTAAACACAGCTGAAACATAGCTGTAACAAAGCTGCAATACAGTTGTAAACACTGTTCGGTTACACTTTATTTTAAATTATACTACGGGGCCGTTGAATGCTTGAATCTGATTGGCTGGTGAACGTTCTGAGGTGTGCAATTATTTTCAGGGAAACGCACAGCGAAGTAGTTCCAGGCAGTTCTCGACTGCGTTACAGTTCCGTATCACTTCGCCAAATGATTTCAGTTATTTCAAAAGGTCTTACAACAACAAAATAACCAAAACCCACAACGACACTGGCCAAACACATAAATATAGTAAGCAATGGGATAAAAACAACAGATCAGTTCCATGTTTTGCCACAAAATTACGTTTTATTATGTACGTAAAGCACATACTCTATTTTAGTCATGGGACGATAACCGGTTTCAAGGTATACCGTGGTTTGGAAAATTCACGGTTTCAAAACCACTAAAATTTTCTGTTAAATTTTCCGTTTTTTTTTTTTACGTGTCGTCAAAGACGGAAAGTGCAGGTCTCCCTCAGTTGTGAGCAGTGAAGAGTGTAATAAGTCACACGACCCCCCCCTCCTCCTCCGGTTGGTGCGAGGCGAGCAGTCAGTGAGAGTCACCTGTGTGTACGATGATGGCTGAAGGAGGTGAATCCCCGGAACTTCTTCCCCCGTCGAAAAAGACGAAGTCTGCCGTATGGGAATTTTTTGGGTAACGTAGACTAAAGTTCCGTCCACAACGATGTTCTATAAAGATGACGTTTTAGTGCCGATCGCTGAATAAATACTTCCAGGTCGTACATAAACGATATATCTGTGTCATCTTCATTTCTCCCTCTTTCATCCCCGTGATATTTTTATCTAAGGTTATCATTCCGTCAGAATCTCATACCGGCCCATGCCTACTCTATTTCTCCCGCTCTCTCTCCCTTACACACACACACACACACACACACACACAGTTTACACACATGGAAACATACAAGCACTAATGATGTTAGCGTTGCTCTGACGACTTTGTCAGTAAATAATTTAGCAACTTAAATGGTACATGATATTTCTCACAAGCGAAACGAGGTAACAACGGCACTGTTGGTGAGGAAAACGAACTTAAAGTTTCACTAGTAGCTGCTGCTGAACACTGATGAGAGACAGACTCAGAGAGGTAGGCTAATTCACGCACGATCAATCTCTCTCTTGTCTCTCTCTCTCTCTCTCTCTCTCTCTCATAACTTAGTTATTAGCTGCATTTGTCTGTTATCACCGGCTCAAGCCTCAGTTACTAGGTCTGAAATGATGTTTTGGAATTAGCAACGGAGGCGATGGATGAGATGCGGAAGAAATAATCCTACTCACAATAGCGATTTAAGTACAAAAACCAGACAAATACCTTGAAATATATCACCTGATCGATGTGTTGAGGTGTGGCAACCGTAGTATAAGCGGAATAACTGACTACGGACCGTTGAATTATTAGAAAAATAATGCACACCCGAGGTGTAACTGTGTAACTCCGCTTCGCGTCACTGCATTATTTTTCTAATAATCCAACAGCCCGTCGTCAATTATTCCTTACATGTTCTTGTTACAGTTTAATTATACATTTAAGTACTGAGTATTATTAATTAACCATATATATTTATATTTAACGTAATTATAATTAACTATATGGTTAGGGTTAGGATTAGGGTTACTTGCATGTGATTATGCATAATTTATTGTTAATAGTAAGTACATGTACTGTAATGGGCTGTACAATTAATCGAAATTCAGTTTCGATTTCAATTTCAGCTTCAAACAATTATTAAAATAGACCTTTATTACAGTGTGCGTGTCGTCACATTCGGCTCCGATTAGTAGCGCAAAGGAATTTCCGCTTGCTTTATCGTCTATAGACAGACGTCAGGTTGGTGAAGAAAATTAAACTAATTTTTAATTAGTTGAACACTGACGCAATAAACGTCAATGCCACGTAATGAGAATGTAATTGTCAGGCATTTACAGTATTTGCAAAATATATGGTAGCCTAGCAAATATAGCATAATCATACAAGACGTAAGGTAAAGCGATACACAAGTTAATGTAGTAAAAATAATAATAATAATAGTAATAATATACAAATATTAAATGTTTAATGTTAATAAAAATGTTTTATAAATTTCTGATAATCCCGGGTTGCTATGGTCACGCAGGTTTGTTTATGCATTAAACTCGTGGCCAAATGGATGTTGTTCCCTCAACACAGCATCTGGAGGCCACGACATCCCGACAAAATGATCTCGTGGCCACGACATAATATCACATTCCCACGAGTTAATATCTCGTGGCCACGACAAAACTAAGTTCAAACAGTAGCTGCCTACTACTCTTGAAAGAAAATATTGGTTTTAGGAATCTTAAAATAGTTTTTAGTGATATGTCTGAATAGTAGCAATATAAATAATAAACAGAAATCTGTGGCCAGAAATGTTAATACCGCAATTTAATGGGTTTCATGTGTGAAAGTGGCTTGAAATTGAGAGCTGGCGTTACGTGGCTGACATGTTAAGAGTGCATGAAATGACCTTGTAGCGTGTCTGGAGCAGCAGGAGTCTCCTGCGGATGTCCTCATCGGGAACAGACAGCAGCACCTCCTCTCCTCTCCTCAGCACCTCCTCAACATGAGCTTTCTCCTCATCCAACTAAAACACAAACACACTCATTCAGGAAAAACACATGGCTGTTTTATATTGCTGTTTATGTAGATATCTCCTGTTACAGGAGCAAGTGTAACACCTCATAGCTGATGTTTAAAAATAGTTCACCCAAAAATGAACATTTGCTTAAACATGTTGTAGACATGCCTACTGCTGTAGACTGCCTAAGCCTTACAAAAAGCATTTTTCATGGGAACAAATTTGGAGAAAGGCAGAATTACATCACTTGTTCACCAATGGATCCTCTGCAGTGAATGGGTGCCGTCAGAATGAGAGTCCAAACAGCTGATAAAAACATCACAATAATCCACAAGTAACCCACACCAGTCCAGTCCATCAATTAACGTCTTGTGAAGCGAAAAGCTGTGTGTTTGTAACAAACACATCCACCATTAACTTGAAACCGTCGCTTCTGGCCAATATACAAGTCCATCCCATGTTTTCTTCTCACATCGAAATCCATCCACATATTGGTTTAGAGCTGTTTTGGCTTGTAAACAGTGCTTGATCTGTGGAGATTTCTCTCCTGATTCAGATAAAACAGCTTTTTTTCACTGGAGGAAGCGTTATTATAGATAGGATAGGATGTTTTAGCTGGAAGCAACAATTTGAAGTTAAAAACCATCTTAATGATGGATTAATTTCTGACAAATACACAGCTTCTCTTTTCACAAGACATGAATTGATGGACTGGACTGGTGGGGGTTACTTGTGGATTATTGTGATGTTTTTATCAGCTGTTTGGACTCTCATTCTGACGGCACCCATTCACTGCAGAGAAACCACTGGTGAGCAAATGATGTAATTCTGCCCTTCTCCAAATCTGTTCTGATAAAGAAACAAATGCATCGAAATCCTGGATGGCCTGAGGGTGAGGAAATCTTCAGGAAAATTAAATCTTTCGGTGAACTGTTCCTTTAAAATATAGATATGTTGACAGTACAGTATTCCAAAAATAAAACACAGCCACCTACAAAACGTTATGCCATCTCACTTAACATTAAATTCTCATCAGGTGTGTGTATGAGACGTAAGTGTACCCTCTCATCATCAGGTGTGTGTGTTTTCTCCTGTTGCTCCAGTGCTCTGATAGTAGCTCGTAGGTCTGATTCAAACAGCTGCAGCTGCGAGGAGGAGAGAAGAGGAGCAGACCTCCCATCTGCCACCTCCTGCTGCGGCCACACTGCCTCCTGTCTGACCTCCAGACCAGCAGACACCTGAACACAACACACACGTTTAGCACTGGCTAATGAGTGCCTGTCCAGCGCCGCGGCTGAAAAACAAGCTCCACTCAGGCCTGTGCTGAGCCGCTGGAGTCGTACCTGAGCCGAGCTGATGTGCTGCGCCACCTTGTGGAAGTTGCGGTTGAGGTCGTCCAGTTTGGGCTCCACCAACTCTCTGCACGCAGGCCCTCTGCTGGTCATCAATATTACCGCCTGATCACGAGCGCTGTCCACACGCACACTCATGCCCTCCAACTCACACAACACAGCCTGTCAGAGACACAGACGCATGTTAAGGTAATCATGTTTGACTAGACTAGAAAAGAAGGAGCAGCACACATTATTTAAAAGAAAACAAAAATTTCATCAAATTGTAATAACTTTCTCTGCCTCTGAACATTTTCTTTGCTGCTGATATAATCTTGGTCATGTGGCAGAGGAACAATAATGCTAACCAACAATACCGTAGCCTAACATTCAAGAACCAATCTAACCCTGATGAATCAAATTATATTATTTTTGATTGAATATTCACTTTCACTGAAAAGTGAACACAAATGACACAAATAACCAAGTCTTTGTGTGAGTTTTTACCTTTATCATTCTCTCTTTCTCGGCTGCAGGCATCTTTTCCATCTCATCCAGTCGTATCTCCGTCTGATAGAGCCATGTGCTGATATGAGCCAAATTCTCATCAAACATCTCCACCTCACGCCGGTGATTCTACAACACACACACACACACACACACACACACACACACACACACAGAGCATGCATGATACAGCATCTTTAAGTAACGTAAATCTGAAATATAATAGGTAAAAAGTAGTGCTGCTAACAGATTTTTTTATATTATCACTATTTTGTGGTTACATATAATTATTATGCTCATTTTTCCATCTCTAAAACAATGTATGTATCTAGTATTGTTGCATTTGATACCTCTATTATTATTATTATTATTATTATTATTTTATATGACATATTACAACATAATAGTGGTGGGTGATATGATCAAAATCTTCGCGATATGAGTAATTTCACTTCACAG